>MU186386.1:51439-91439 GCA_016904865.1 Pissodes strobi
ATCCGCTTGTTCTATGTTCATTTTTAGATCAGAAACTTGGCTTAAGGCTGCTGAAAAATTGAGTGAAGATCAATTTGAGAGCAAATTTATCATAAAACTACTGTAAGAGTATAAGTATATTATACCCTGTATATCGACGGGATATTGTAACTATAATATTAAATATTAATATAACACATTTTATAAACTGCATACGATAGCAAAACACGCTAACTTGATTCGAGTTCATATTTGGTAATGTAACGTAACTGGGTACCATTATTATTAATAATATCAAAGATATCATTATTGTAATACTAGTTAACATGGAATAAATGCATAGAGCTAAGTAAGCTCACGACTATTATTTGGGCCTCGGATAGACGAACCTGACTCAACTATTAACTAAAGGGAACACAATATGGCAACCCCTGGATGTCATTACATGGCAATCCTGCCCTCATATGTGGTCAAAATAAAGTATGCATTGACTACCAGGCAAATAACCTACAGAGTCCCTATTAAAACAGAGGCAAAATGGCTGTAACGCGAGGAAGAAAAAAGAAGAAATTTCTCTTTTAGGTTTTAGTAAATGAAGAAATAAGTGAAAATAGAAAAAGAGTTAGATACGGACAATTGAACATTAGAAAAAGTATTAACGTGAAGGTGAAAAACAATAATCATGATGAAAGTAAAATAGAAGTGTACACAGGTATTTACAGGCTATAAGATTAATGTTGAAATGTGCTAAGCTAGTTATATATTTTTTTGTATATCGAAGTAACTTTAGGTACGTATATTTTCCTAGCAAGGCACCATCGTTCTATTTCAAAATGTACAACATATAACCACATTAATTATTCACACTTAATATTCAATCAAATATTTGCAGTAAAAGCATCATTTTATAGAACCGAATCGCTGGGATAGCTTTGTATATCAAAGTAACTTTAGGTAGTATATTTACACTATCACATTATATGCATGCGTATATTTTCCTAGCAAGGCACCATCGTTCTATTTCAAAATGTACAATATATAACCATATTAATTATTCACACTTAATACTCACTTAAATATATGCAGTAAAAGCATCATTTTATCGAATCGAATCGCTGGGATAGTGCCTAGCCGATTATATTTGAAAAGATCATTAATGAAAATTTCTGCGAATTAGTAGACATTTCGTATTTAAGTAGATGCACAAATTATAATTTACCTATCTCAAAAGATTTTTTTTTATGTGCCAATAAAACAAGCTATACGTAATTGAGAAATATACTAAAATAAACACGGTATTTCAACAACTGATCAGTAGCGAACATTATTTAAGTATGATAAATCTTACAATTTGGTACATTTTCGAATCATATTGACACAATCTTAAATTTCGCAGTATATAAATTATATAAATCACAAGTTGTAAAGTATATAACAAAATTAAACATAGTTTTAAATTCTTTTAAATAAGGAATATTCATATAGTATTGAAGTAAAATAATTAGAATTTTGAAATTATTATTTTATGAACAAAGGTTATTACCTCGTAGTTGCTAATATCGAATAATTTTTGAGTCGACATTGCAAATTTCAGTATATACTGGCATAAATAATACATATTAACACTGAGGCAGCGCACAGTGCTGCATTCAATAGACAAAATTCAAAAATTGTCCAAAAGTGATTTTCATATTTATGTGAGTTAACAACTAATATAGTGTCCAAAGTATGCCAAATAAGCGACAAAAATCTCACAGCGACACGATTTTCATCGAAGTAGACGATTACGTCGTCGTCCTCATAATAACATATTTTGTTATTTTCCTCTTAATGACATCTTTAATATAAATAAAGAGTTTATTGTGATTGTACTTGTTTTGGTAAATGGTAAATTAGAAATGGCGAATAGTTTTGAAGGTATTTATCTTGTTAATGTTGTTATTCTAGTGTTTTTACTAATCCTTATCATTTTATTTGCATTACTATTGAAAAATATCGATTATTTTAATTTAACTAAGGTTTTAAAGATTATATATCAAAATATAGCTGAGATCTATTTTTCATAAATTTGTCTGACTTTAGACTTCACTAAAATAGAAATATTGTTTGACGCTTATTGCCGATTTTCTCTCAATTAATAATATTATAGATTAATCTCCTGAAATTCAACGCAAAGGTTTGTAAAATGAATGGGTTGCCAGTAGTAAACACCAAAAAATATCCAATGCTATGGCAAAAGAAACAAAAACAAATGATAATCAAAAAGGTAACAAACAAAAATAATTTAAAGTTGATACCCTATCTATAATAATAATTCCAAGAAACTTCTCCATTTTCTGTTTGTTTTTAGCTCACTTTTCAAATAAACTCGATATGAGGCAAAGTCACTCATTTGCATGACCTTTGACATTGACCATCCATATAACCTACCGACTTCACTTATTTTATTTTTGGCCTCCCTTAAGGAGTAATTTTTTCCGGTTATATTTGTTTAGCGTTTTTAAATTCTAGGCGCATAATTAGTTTCGTATTCTTCAAACCCATTAATCGCTCAGCAAAAATCTTTCCACCAAGACTATTGCAAGACCTTGTATGACAAAGAATCTTGAACTCTTATTAATGTAATAAGAAAACCTTACGTGTTACAACTTTAACACACTTACCCCCCAGAAACTAATGCTGAAAGTGCTTGCAGTTTACATAAAGACTCCTACCATAGGTCAATTTACAAAAATATTACAAAAATTATTATTTATAGTGTTTACACACGCGCACAAATTTGGTCTACTCTTAATATTAATAATTTTAGTTCTACAGTTTCCGATATATGATATCCATTCTTTTTTCTGTTTTGGTTGCACATTATTCAATTACTTTATTATAAAAATATTCAATGATATTTACAAAAAGTTTTTCTGCAGACAGCATACCTAAAGCGTGAATATGTCAAAAACGGTTTCACTAAAAGATTGCTTATTTGATTCATTTTAAACCTTAATTCGGGTCGATCTTTTTTACGTATCGAAACGCGACCCGAGCCATTGAATCAGGTAGCTCTGATTTACGGCCAAAGTCGCCATCTCAGCATGCATCATCGTGACCCCATTTGACCCTTTCCATGGCAATTTGCTGTTGAAGACGGGGCCGCCGCCGCGCGTTTGGCTCGGATAGCCCAATTATCGGGAAATTGTTAAATTTTGATGCTAATATAATAAGAGTCCATAGATTATTGTAGTCCATTGGGGATACGATGAATATTATTTATTTATTAGATACACTTTAATAGCGGTTGAATAATATATTATATTCAAAAACAGAAAAAATATATTTGGCAGTTAAACTCGAAATATTAAGAGTTGGTCGATAGTGCCATGGTCCCTTGTAAAAGTGAATAATTTTGTTTCCCATGGAATCACCCTATCATCTGGCGTTCCTCAGAAGTTCCATGTCAGACCCTTGCTTTTCAATCTTTCTATAAATGATATTGCTACATGCTTTGAGTCCTCTAAATTCCTCTTGTTCTCTGACAATCTAAAATTGTTTAAAAGTATATCTTGCCCTAGCCTGCTTGGTGCTTCAGGAAGAACTGGACAGATTTGTGTCCTGGTCTTGGAGAAATTGGATGAAGATCAACAGATCTAAATTATTATTAGTCTTTTTTTATTATTATTATTTGTTCATTGATGTCATACAACATTTATAAGATAAAATTAACAAAGCATAATCTACACTAAGCTTAAGTTAACTTAAGATAACCCTTTTAGCCATAATTTTAAATCTTTCTTCTGACGTACTAAAAAAGCTTAACCTGCTGTTGTATTTATTAACATTTGCTGAAATTCTATTCACAGGACAATGTAGTAAGTAATTGCCTCTACAGTAAGGGATATGCCAAAAAGAATGGGCACGCGTCTGATAGCTTGGGATATGAACGCAGAAGGTGACATTCAGGACTTTTGATAACATTGTTGAATATTTTAAAAGCTAAGCAGACGTCGTAATACTCTCTTCTGCGGGCAAGGGTGGAGTGGTTTAAATAGGCTTTAACCTGATCGATGCTTAAATTGATTCCAGATTCATAAAGAACTTGCCTGGCAAATTTGAGATATTTCAGCTGAATATTTTCCAGTCTGTTTATATGTACCTGATAGTAAATCGACCAGACTATATTAGAACATTCTAAGAGAGATCTAACCAACGAGATATATAACGTATTAATAGCAGTCACGTTTTTAAAGTCTCTGTATGTCCTCTTCACAAGCCCCAACATATGGTTAGCTCTGCTAGTTAACCTCTCGAAGTGCTCTGAGAATGTTAAATGAGTGTCTAAGTACAAGTACACACCCAAATCCTTCACAATAAACCCGTCTTTTAATGCAGTGTTGTTTATGGCATACTGATGGGGGAAGAAAGCCTTTGCTTTACTAAACCTTATAAGGCAACATTTCTCAATGTTGAGTGACATGTCATTGAATTGACACCAATGAAAAACATGGTCAATATATAAATGTAAAATTATGGGTTTCTCAAGGTTTCGCTTTCCAACAAATTTTGACTATGCAATTGAAAGTGAGGCTGTTCCCTTAGTTGAGTCCATCATGGATTTGGGAGTCATTTTGAACAAGGAGTTGTCTTATGATGAACATATTTCCATCATTACCAATGTGGGAAATATAATTATATTTGATTTGATTTTCACTGCGAGGCCCTTTGTCACGAGCTCAACCTTTGTCCCTCATTGAATGTAGAACGAATCATGATCTACATCTCCTTTTTAAATTATTCAATTCTTTGGTTGAATGTCCCTACTTGCCGGCTGAAATTGGTTTACATGTTCCTCTTAGAAGTACTCGCTGTAGAAATACATTTGATGTACCCTTCCACCATACAAACGACGGTGCTCAAGCGTTTATTTCCTGATCTACCAATCTTGATTTGATAGAAATAGTTCAAAAGAGATTCTTAAGGTTCCTCTGTGTTAAGAAGTTTGATACTTATCTGTATATGATAACTTATAATAAATATAAATATGTTCAGTTGCTTTAAAATCCAGCGACTGAGTGATAGAAGAAATTTGCATTCAGCCTTATTTATCTATTATATAATAAGCACAGTAAAACTGTTGTTCTGACGTGTTCCTGTGTTCTGACTTATTTTCGCCGTTTTTACTCGTTTTTATTGGTGTAAATTCGTGAAAATTTGCAGAGGTCTCGATCCCGATCTCTGTAATATTCCTACCTTATAGTTTGTTAGTCAGTGCTTATCGCTAACGCGAATCCACGGCTTTGTTTCACAATCGCCAAGAGCCATCATTACAACAAAAAACTGTTTAACTCCATATCTGATATAAAAAATATATAGTACGTTTTGTATGCTATAAACAGTAAAATTTACCATATTTCAGAGAATTTTGTATTTCTATAGTCTGTTTGATCTAGTGAAGTCAGTTTAACGCTATGTCGTGTTCCAAGTGTGATACAACTCCTCTAAACGAAAAGGAGGTTAAGTACAGGATCACCTGCGACTTCTGTAATGCCACACACTGCCTGGCTTGTTCCAAGTTTACAACCTCTGAGGCTCAGGTAACGCAGATGAGGTCTAGGGTTATGTTATATGCCTGTGATGCATGCACAATTACTGTCAAAAACCGAGGCAAAGATCTAGTTGAGTGCTTTGCCTCGCTGAATTCTCAACTTCAAAGATCTTTTGACTCGCTCTACAAAAGTCTTGCTGGCAAAATATCTTCAAAAATTGATAGCCTCACCGCTTCTTTCCAGAATAAGCTGGTTGACCTTCATGATCAAGGAACTGCACTTTCAGCAGATATGAACGTCCTTACGTCGGGGCTAAAAGAGACTACTGAATTAATCGGTTCTTTTAAAGCGGATTCGTCCAAACATGGAATATGTAATATTGATGAAATCAAGAGTTACATTATCGAAAAGCTTGCAGCGAACAATCCCTCGACTGCATCTTCTAAGCTAAATGATTCGCGTTTGGACGATCTGGAACGCCAGAATAGTGACCTGCGTAAAAAAATCGTCACTCTTGAAAAGGAAATGCAACAGCTAAAGAAGTTAGTAGCATCTAAAACCAACGATTCCGCTTCGGCAATATTACCACCACATACGCAGCCCAGTCCATATTCTGATTCTAACACCAATACACGTCAGGTCTCTCAAGTAACCCCATCCTCAGGTATGCAACAAAATCTAAAATATAAAAGTTGCATGCAGTCATCTAATAGTCAAGTCACACCCTCGAACTCCAATAAACCTGACATCCGCATCCCTTCAATGCGCGACGGTAAGCAACCTATCATTATTGGCACTGGAACAGTGAACGGTCCCCTATTAGCAGGCGAGAGGCGTCAATGGCTGTATCTTGGTAGGTGTCATCCAAGTACAACAGAAGACCAAATTCTGGAATATCTCGAAAATCAACTTTGCATTCCTGACGCGAAATGCTTTGTTTTGGACAAAAACGATGATGTTGCTTCTTTTAAGATTGGAGTTAAGGAAACGCTTCTAAGAGGTCTACTAGAACCCAATCTTTGGCCAGTGGGTACCGCAGTCAAGGAGTTTCGTCCCCGACGGCCATTTCCGGCAAATTTTCAACCAAACCGAACAGGAGAGCATTATCATTAGATCATATATCTATCGTTTATCAGAATGTCCGTGGTCTTAAAACAAAACTTAATAACTTCCTTTGTGCTGCCCAGGCTGAAGAATATTCCATAATTGCGCTCACCGAGACCTGGCTGGATCCTGATATAAATGATGCAGAGTTTCTAGGTTCAGACTACAGTGTCTACAGAACTGACAGAGGCCCTAACAACAGTATTAAAAGTCGCGGCGGTGGCGTTCTTTTGGCCGTCAAGTCCAGCCTGAAGTCCTGCTGCCTTTCTATTGGCTGTCCCTCTGTTGAAGAAACATGGGTTTCGGTGACAATCGGAAATTCGGTTTAGTGCATCGGCTGTGTATATATCCCGCCTTCAATGGATATCTCTGTCTATGAAAATCACCTAAGCTCAGTGAATAGTGCGTGCGATGCATTTCAGCATGTGTTGGTCGTGGGAGATTATAACCTGTCTAATATTGCATGGTCTTCTAGTGACGATTGCCTGGGTCTCTTACCTGGTAACATTAAATCACCAAGTGAAATCTTGTTATGTGACACTACTACATTTTTGGGCTTATCCCAGTTCAACGATGTGATTAACGATCACAATACCATTCTGGATCTCTGTTTTGCTAATTTTGAACTAGAGTCAATTGTAAAGTGTGATGGGTTAGTAAATTGCGATCTCTATTACCCTGCATTGGAACTGTCCATATCCTGTAAGAGTTTAAAGTATTTGACTTGTGGAAAGTACTCATACTATGACTTTAAACAAGCAAATTTTATTTGTATTGATAGTTTTCTTCAAACTTATAATTGGCTATTAATTTTAGACGATGATATCAATGTAATGCTAAATAATTTTTATACTGTACTCTATAACTGTTTTGAAATGTTTGTGCCTCTGAAGCAGTCTCAAATCAGTACTAGATTTCCGGTTTGGTTTACAAACAACCTTAAAAACCTTATATTTCAAAAGAAAATTGCTCACAAGAGATACAAGCAATCAAACAGCGAGACGGATTATAATACCTTTTGTTCATTACGCATACAATGTAAGTCTGTTACTAGGGATTGTTATCGCCATTACATAACTAACGCTGAAATGCTATAAACGATAACGCAAACTACTTCTGGCACTTTGTTCGGTCCAAATCCAACCAAGGATCAGTTCCAAAGGAGATGCACCTTAACACTGATAACGCCGATAATGGTAGTGATATCGCTAATCTCTTTGCACAATACTTCTCGTCAGTCTTCAACCCCGTAAATTTCTATAATGCCCATCACGTGTCCTCTCATAAATTTGAATCTATTTCCAGTATCAGTATCAGTGCCACTACTATTGAAAAAGCCTTAGCTGAGCTTGACACAAATAAAGGAGCAGGACCGGATGGTGTTCCTAACAAGGTATTGAAATACTGTTCGCACTCTCTCTACCTTCCCTTGTACTATATATTTTCTAAATCATTAAACTCTGGAATCTTTCCCAAAATCTGGAAGTTATCTTATGTGTGCCCTATTCACAAATCGGGAAGTAGGAACGATGTTGGCAACTATCGGCCAATCACTATTCTTTCAGCAATACCAAAACTCTTTGAACACTGTATTGAATCAGTACTAACTAAAGTATTTCAACAAGTAATAGTCTGTCACCAGCATGGATTCAGCTCTGGCCGTTCAGTCGATACTAATCTATTCCTTTATACAAACTTCATCAATAAATCCTTCGAAATGGGTGTCGAGACCCACGCAATATACACAGACTTTAGCAAGGCTTTCGATAAGGTAAATCACGCCATCCTACTTTCGAAGCTGTCCAATTATGGAATTTCAGGAATGCTGCTCTCATGGCTACGTTCTTACCTATCCGACAGAGAACAACAGGTCAAAATTGATGGCTATTTATCTAAGCCCTTCATTGCTTCTTCGGGAGTTCCCCAAGGTTCCCACTTAGGATCACTTTTATTTAACTTGTTTATCAACGACCTGGGTGGTTTGTTGAGCACAAATTATCTACTATTCGCCGACGACATGAAATTGTTTACACGAGTAACATCAGTCCAAGACATGATCTCTTTGCAGAATGATATTGACCAGGTTTTTAATTGGTGTCAATTCAATGACATGTCACTCAACATTGAGAAATGTTGCCTTATAAGATTTAGTAAATCAAAGGCTTTGTTCCCCCATCAGTATGCCATAAATAACACTGCATTGAAAGAGGTGTTTATTGTGAAGGATTTGGGTGTGTACTTAGACACTCATTTAACATTCTCAGAGCACTTCGAGAGGTTGACTAGCAGAGCTAACCATATGTTGGGGCTTGTGAAGAGGACATGCCGGGACTTTAAAAACGTGACTGCTATTAATACGTTATATATTTCGTTGGTTAGATCTCTCTTAGAATGTTCTAATATAGTCTGGTCGCCTTACTATCAGGTACATATAAACAGACTGGAAAATATTCAGCTGAAATACCTCAAATTTGCCAGGCACGTGCTTTATGAATCTGGAATCAATTTAACCATCGATCAGGTTAAAGCCTATTTGAACCACTCCACCCTTGCCCGTAGAAGAGAGTATTACGACGTCTGCTTTGCTTTTAAAATATTCAACAATGTTATCAAAAGTCCTGAATGTCTTGACACCTTCTGCATTCATATCCCAAGCTATCAGACGCGTGCCCATTCTTTTTTGCATATCCCTTACTGCAGAGCCAATTACTTACTACATAGTCCTGTGAATAGAATTTCAGCAAATGTTAATAAATATTACAGCAGGTTAAGCTTTTTTAGTACGTCAGAACAAAGGTTTAAAATTATGGCTAAAAGGGTTATTTTAAGTTAACTTAAGCTTAGTGTAAGATTATGCTTTTTAAATTGTATCTTGTAAATGTTGAATGACGTCAATAAACAAATAATAAAATAATAATCATACTAAGTATAAAGATTGCTTTCTTATAAAGAGTATCATATTTTATGTGCCAAAAGTACATTTAAGAGTAAATAACTATGGACTATTTTTTACTAATAAATCTGATTGTTCACCAATAAACAAGATGTTAGAGGAATGCAACAGTTGTTAAGAAGTGTGCTATAGATTTTTCAGTTCATCTGTGAAACAAATTAAATTTGCCTTCAAAACGAACTTCTCTGCTAAAATTACTTTACTTGTAAATATGATTTTAAGTAAAATCATGTATGTAACTTTTACTTGCTATGCATGTGAATTTTAATTGTGTAGTTGTAGGTTTAGTTTTACTGTAGATAGTAGGTGTTAGGTTTCATTGGTAGTCAGCACTCTTTTAATGTAATAACAAATTATGTTGTGTTTTAAAGGAGGACAAATAAATAAATAAACAACGCACGTCAGGTGGTATCTGTGACGGGAATGTGTTTTGCAGGCTGTCTGCAACTGATCGTGTAAAATGTGTTGTTTTTAACACCAGACTATAGGCAACCATTTCCAAATAAGTGGTTGCCTATATTCAGGCGTCACACGGCCTAAGGTGGCATTAGATTCTCATGTTGATGATGCTGATATAGGATATGTTTACATATCAGTGTCTCGAGTACTAGCAGACTCTCTCAATTTATTTAAACTATAGATTTTAAATCTTAATCTTTGTTCCTTTTATGTTTTTAATATTTGTAGTAGGTACCTATTGACATTTTAACGTATTTTTAGCTACTTGTAAGAATTTTATTATTGTAACCCAAATTGCAAGATTTATATTATTGGCTTTACTGACTTGCGTGAATACCGTTTGTATGTTGACACAAATAAATGTTTTGTATTTGCATTTGTATTATTTTTTTTTTGTTTTTAGTTTTAGTTTTAAGTTTTTCGTTTTTGTTTTATTAAGTTTACTGCATTAGATTCTTCATTATGTAAACTGCATTGTCCATCAATCAATATAATACAAATAAATTCCCTGTGTAAGACTCCACTTACTTCAGCTTGATTTACAAATTTGCCCCCTGCACTCATTTTCATTTATAGGGGGTATAAAATGGATATTAACTATGAGTGTATAGAGAATAATTTATGACTGTTATTTAGTTAAAGAGAAATTATGTATGATATAATCTGAATGTTTACAATAGGTAACAAAAGAGCCTTCTTACTGAATATCCTGGTATCAAAAGTTTGATACTAAAAGTATTCCAAAGGTAAAAGTGGGGTGCTTATAGGTATTAAGTGTTAACAATTGACTGTACCTAAATCATGTGAGGCTTGGGAGCAGTACAGCTGTCGCATAGTGTAGTATAAACCTGTATTTTGATCATACGAAGGGAATCTGATTATACTCTTGAATTCCTCTTAAGCCTAAAATAATCTCAAGGGCTAATTTTATTTATTTTAACAACCAGTGTTTGTTTTTCCGTATATTTATTGTATGCTATTTCATTATTATATTTGGTTATTTTATACCATTTTTTATAGTCATAATTAAAATGTTGTATTTGATTCTTAAATTTTAGTGTAGATTAGACAGACCAATTACTACTAAAGGTTCAATCAACCACAGTTTTGTAACGAGAATCTTATAATCTCAACATCGCCTGGGTTATGTAGAACTACAAGCTACAACTACTACCTACCTCATCTGGGCATATCACAAGCTTGAAAGTAAGCAAATCATCAGGATCTGGAAATTCTGTGTTACAAGTCTTGGGCAAATTTAATTCATTTATATCTAAAAACAACACACATTTAGCCTCGGTTAAAGTTTATTTACTATAAATAAAAACCTTTAGTTATTCTTAACTGGGCCGCAGAAGCTTTTTTCTGGTTTCCAGTGCGTGGCGTCGCTTCACCATCCTTTTTTTGTTGCTTTAATGAAAATAATTTAATCATTTTAGAATAAAGGGGACAGTTAACTAATTTAAACTCAAGTTATGTACATAAAATAAGAAAAATACGAAGTAATAGTTATTTTTACGATCTCTTTTTGTGATGGTGAAGGTGAAGGATGGTTGATTGTTCTACGTTCTGTCAGATGTCGGTGTCAAGTCAAGTGTCAAAACTGTCAATCAGCTGTTGGCTGTTTATCAGCTGTCAGTCACGAGCCCGGGTTGCCATATTAGGGGATTTTCCCCAAAAATTAGGGGATTTTTTTTTTCTTTGGGGTATTTTTCGGGGATATTTCTTTCTGGGGTTTCTACTGGAAAAACAATAGGTGTTTTTCTTTCACCTACACCAACTGACTTATGTCTGGGGACAGCCCCGCAACTTTGAGTCGTCAACTGTTTTCATGTACTTCGCGATACAACCAGTCGTCTGTATGGGCTCTGGTCATGATACAAAGAATAACTTGTATCATGGGCTCTGGTGGTCTAGAGGTCTGCATAGTTTGCCTTCACTTCGATTAACTTGGTTAATCCCTTGGCGGTGAACTTGAGCCACATGACGTTCGGTTCGAGGGTTTCCTCGCGGTGACATGAAAGGTAGCTTCGGACAAAAAGGCATATTCCGAACTTATGTATAGATCGGGTATGTTAGTCGTAACCAGGATAGGGGTATTGTACTGTTGTTGTAGAACATACTTGTGTTTCTGTAAGGGCGAGTATGTGTGGTCTATTTGCTTGTAGATGTTGGTGTACCGAGTTTATGTTTGTATTAAGGCCTCTTATGTTGCAGAAATCTATTCTAAATTGGTTTAGTATCTTTGCTGTCTGTGAAATGCGGAATGAAGAGCTCCCAGGGCCACCCAGCGCCCGGAGATCCGAATGGCCGGGGAGTTTACCTCTGGAATATTTTGATCCTGAAAGCACCATCATGTCCATATATTCATACTATGGAATCCGGGACCACCAGCGCGGGACCGGAACGTGATTTGGGAAAATCACTTAGCGTTTCCCAGTTCTGGTGGAGTGGTCTTTCACCGGACGATGCGAGTAGGCGTATGCATCTACCACCTAGGGCCGCTTCCACTCGAAGCATCGGCCTCAGAATCATGCCTTTGGCGGTCCCTAGTCTGACAGGGGTAAAAATAGGGTGTGTTGGATCACTCCCCAGTGATCAGCTACAGACTTTGTACTTCGATGTTCTCCAGCCTGGGGGAGGACGATGGGATTTGATGGGCCACATCCCGTGGCAACTCGGAATGGCGGGAGCGTCACTCCTCGTAATCAAACTGCTCTCACCAGTTTGACGTTCCTGCCAGGCCAATACAATGCAGCCTCTCTTGTCACAAACTGTCATTTATCAGTTCCGGACTTTGTGTTTCGGTGTTCTCCAGCCTGGGGGAGGACGATGGGATTTGATGGGCCACATCCCGTAGCAACTCGGAATGGCGGGGGCGTCACTCCCCGTAATCAAACTCCTCTCACTAGTTTGACGTTCCTGCCAGCCAATACAATGCTGCCCCTCTTGTCTCAAACTGTCACTGATCAGCCCCAGCCTTTGCACTTGGATGTTCTCCAGCCTGGGGGAGGACTATGGGATTTGATGAGCCACATCCCTTGGCAACTCGGAATGGCGGGGGCGTCACTTCCCGTAATCAAACTACTCTCACCAGTTTGTCCTGCCAACCAATGCAATGCAGCCCCTCTTGTCACAAACTGTCATTGATCAGCTCCAGACTTTGTACTTCGGTGTTCTCCAGCCTGGGGGAGAACGATGGGATTTGATGGGCCATGTCCCATGGCAACTCGTAATGGCGGGGGCGCCACTCCCCGTAATCATACTGCTTTCACCAGTTTGACGTTCCTGCCAGCTAATACACTGCAGCCCCTCTTGTCACAAACTGTCATTGATCAGCTCCAGACTTTATACTTCATTGTTCTCCAGCCTGGGGGAGGACGATGGGATTTGATGGGACACATCCCGTTATCAAACTGCTCTCACCAGTTTGACGTTCCTGCCAGCCAATACAATGCAGCCCCTCTTTCAACAAAACTGTCATTGATCAGCTCCAGACTTTGTGCTTCGTTGTTCTCCAGACTGGGGGCGGACGATGGGATTTGATGGGCCACGTCCCGTGACAACTTGGAATGGCGGGGGCGTCACTCCCCGTAATCAAACTCCTTTCACCAGTTTGGCGTTCCTTCCAGCCAATACAATGCAGCCCCACTTGTCACAAACAAAAATAAAATTGGTCAAAATCTGGCAACTTTTTCTCTAATCTCTAGAGTAGCGTCTTCTGACAACGATCTGGTTTGACCTTTTCTGGTCGGTTCCACGACGCGACCCGACGTTGGCCGAATCGGCAGAATTACCCATGTGTTCGCGGTACACTGGATCTCATATAACCATGATACAGTATTGTATCGTGTCATGTAACCGTTTAATAGGTCAGTGGTTAGATATTGTGTTTGTGATGCAAAGGTTGCTGGTTCGATCCCGTCAGTGCCAAGCTATTTATTTAATTCTTTTTTAGGTTAGGTTTGTAAAAAGTTTTTTCCTTGATTTTGGGTATGCCTTGGGTTAGTTTGTCATAGTTGGCGCTGCGATCCCATGCGATAGGCTTTTAACACGGTGTCTTATGGAGAATATGTGATTGTTTCGCGTTTTTCGTTAAAAAACTTGGTGTTAATTGTGTTTTATTACGTTTATGTGATTGACTATGAGTTTGAACAAAGTCAATCTAAGCAGAAGTTGTTTTGTACTTTGCATCATGAAATAAAAGACGTAAGTTTGAGAATACAGCTGATTGTTTTTATTTCATATCAAGAAAATTATGATAAATTTTGTATCATATTCATCAATATCTTCTCTCTGTATGCTTGTGAATAATACAGTAATGATTTCTAATAATTAATATCTGAGAACAATAATTATTAAGAATAAAATGTTTTGCTCATTGCAAATGCAAATAGTCTTATAGGCTAGAGGGTAACCTAAAATAAAACTGCATGTAAACATTTCACCCTAATTTCTTGTTCAAAAAATAAATGATGAAAAATAATGTGAATAACATATTTTATTAATTTTTTACACAAACGCCAAAAAATTATCTATAGAACTAAACTCGTTATATTAAGCAAAATTATTAACAGATTCTAAAAAGTATGGAAAAACATCTGATGAAAAAAATTAACTACCGATACTTTAAGTTACAGCCTCTAAAATTGAAATGACCACGAGCGAATTGAGCAAAATCGCTAACGATTTTTGATGCTTACGATTTTTACAGATCTTGGCTGTCCATTCCAAGCAGGAAGCCTTGACACATACACAAATAAAATGTTTTTCTTTTAATTTGCCGTCACCGAGACCGCACTATGACGGTTAAGGTACAGCTTTTACACTAAAGCTGTGGTTAGGGGTTAAATAACATCAAATAATACGTCTCCAATAAAGAAAAAGTGAAAAATGTTCACGTCCATAAGGTTCCAGGTTTTGATTATGGCGTTGCTCCTAGGCAATTGCCAGCTCCATTACTTGATGACCACATAAGAAACGATGTATTTTTCCTATCGCATAAGACACGGACGGCCTCTGGCGGTGAGATCTTAAACTCATTTACCGTCGACAGCCCATGACCAAAATAATAACATTGCGTTTGATCTCCTTCCCTCTAGCCCTCCTTAGCCTCGTGAAACAACTTAATTATTGCCGACATTCGGCCAGTTGCCGAAGGTCACTAGAAAAGATCAAAACAGACCGTTGTCTGAAGACGCTAGCTAATCTGTTAATCTCTAGCAATTGGTGATTTGGACTAGCGTCTAGGGGTTGCGGTATAACATTTCAGTTATAGCGTCTCGACTAGCGTCTAGCCGTTACGCTATAACTTTTTCGAAACCTTGTTGACTATTGAATGCAGTGGAATATATTTGCGGAAACATATTATGCAAGCTGCTGTATATCCACTATAATACGGCTTTTGTTAAATATATCCTGGTTTTTAGTTAGATAAAGCAAAATATTTCGTATAAAGTGCATCCAAAAGTCCGGGCAGGTATTACAATAAGTAATATTTCACTTTTCGCATAGACCTCCGCTCGCTTCGCTCGCTACGGGGGCTCACGAAAAGGAAACTAGCCAGGTGCTAACCCAAAGTAACCCAAGACATAGCCAAAATCAAGAAAAACACCGTTTAGAAACTTAACCTTAAAAAAATAAAAAAAGGCAACGGGGTTTGAACTCGTGCCGCCGATAGCCGCGGTATTGAGACCTAACCATCTAGACCTCTCGACCACGAGGCTCCTGCGACAAATTGATTGCATCGCGAAGACATGGCGCGAATGCAATCGCTCGAGTCAACTCCACCTACACTAGATAGCGTTGGAATCAACGGTCATCATAAAACGCACCTGCGACACTAAATCAAAGTTGATTGGACGACCAACCCAAATTAGCCAAGTGTATCAAAATTGATTATAACGAACAGGCTCAAATACGTAAAATAAGTTGATACTAAGTGAAACTAACCAAACGTTTATTAGACGACTAGCACTAGCCCAAACTAACTAAATCTATTAAAATATAACGTATCGGAACCGGCTCAAATAAGTAAAATCAGTTGAGACTAAGTGAAAGTAACCAACACTAACCCAAAGTAACCCAATCTATTAAAGTTGATTATAACTTATCGGAACCGGCTCAAATAAGTAAAGTAAGTTGGAACTAAGTGAAACTAACCGAAACTGGATTGGATGAATAACCCGAACTAACCAAATCTATTAAAATTAATTATAACGTATCGGAACCGGTTCAGATGATTAAAATAAGTTGAGGCTAAGTGAAACTAACCGAAAGTTGATTAGACGACTAACCAAAACTAACCAAATCTATTAAAATTGATTATATCGTATCGTATAACCAGTCAAATGATTAAATAAGTTGATACTAAGTGAAACTACCCGAAAGTTCTTCGAACGAATAACCAAAATTAACCAAATTTATTAAAGTTTATTATAACGCATCGTAACCGTACTGTGATACTCGGGACTTTTTCATTTGTAAATATGAATGCCTATCTTTTATGTACTATATTAATAGATAATTTTGCATGTTACTGAAATATCTGGCAGCGTTAATATAGAGGAGTATTTTGATATGATAGGATTCAACAGGACATTATTATTTGGAATGATTTTAATATTAAAACTAAAGTCCATAAGCTGAAAACGCGTCAAAACGGATATTTCAATTTCAAAAAAACTGATGGTTTGGAAAAATTCTTAGATAAACGGTACTAATTTTTCGCTTATTGCAATTAAAAAAAGTTTTAACATAGCTCCGCCACAGAACAAGGAGAAAAATTGGAAGGCCAATATTTTCATTAGTAAAGTGGCTTTATCTTATTTTTATAGGAAAACAAACAAGTGCATACTATTTTCCTTACTAGTTGGTAAATAAGTACAGACTTTGAAGGAAATCGTTGGAGCTGTTTCCGAGAAAATCGATTTTGTTATTTTTCTCAAGAGTAAAGGTACCACCGATTTTTCACAGAAAAACGCGGTAGTACGTATTATTTGCCTACTAAATTGTAAACATATAGAAAATCTAATGAAAATCGTAAAGATCTTTTTTGTGAAAACTAATTTTTTTATATTTTTTTACATAAACTATCCTAATTGTAAGGTTAAAGAAAAAAATTGTAAAACATCTGGAGATATTGTCCCGAAATTCCCAAACACCCATTTTGGTAGAAATCGGCCTAACGATATTGGAGAAAAGTCGTGTGACGGAAAGAGTGTGAGAGTATCATATTAATAATCAATTTTAGTAGATTTGGTGAGTTTTGGCGTCCAATCAACTTTCGGTTAGTTTTGCTTAGTCTCACTTATTTTACTTATTTGAGCCGGTTCCGATATGTTATAATCAATCTTAATAGATTTGGTTAGTCGTTGAAGCAACTTTCGATTGGCATATTCTTAATTTAGTCTTAATTTATTTTAGACATTTGAATCGATCCCGATACCTTATGAGAAATTTTAATAGATTTGGTTAGTCGTTCAAACAACTTTCGGGTATTTTCACTTAGTATCAACTTACTTTATTGAACCGGTTTCGATACGTTATAATCAATTTTAATAGATTTCGGCGGAACGAGCCGTTCGCCGTTCGAGGACACAGCAGCCCAGGCGTAGCAACAAGGAAACATTGGATTCTGGTTATTTATGTGCTATCACCACAATAGGAGAGGTCGATTTTTACATAGTGTTCTATTTGTGTAAAGGATCTTAAAATGCCCATCTAAACCTCTACCATAGCCTAAAGAAAACTATAGCTGCGACACTTAAGCGCGGCACCTTTGACAAGCGAGGACCAACTGTATCACTATGTAGTGGGGAGGAAATAAATAAATCTAACTTGACGTCAACCCCCGGCAATCATTAGTGAAGTGAGCCGTATTAAAATTTTTTGGGACGATATATACTAAAATTGTTACTCTCCCCTATTATTTTATTTAAACTTTCATCACAAAATATATGATTTATAAAATACTGTTTATTTCGAGTAGAGATCCAAAAAGCTGCATAAAGAGAGCCGGATATTTATTTAAACATTACACCTGAAAGAAATAGTTAAAAATGTCTTTTGAAGTGAAATTAAGAATGGCGAATGTAGATTACTTGTAGTAAGTACAGCATTCTTGAATGCTGAATATAACTATAATAGAATATAAGCTCCAAGTTAATTTTTAAATATCAACAAGATCTATACACAACAAAAGTTTTTTATGAGATTTTATTTTGCACAAGTAGTTACGGTTTTAGACGAACTTGTGAAGATCTGCAATAATAATTTTGAAAATTTTGATTTATCTAGTTGTTCTCTTCTAAGCTTAAAAAAGATCTTATATAAGTACATAATTTTGTTTTATATAGATTCTTAGCAACCTGCACAATTTTATAAACGTATTATGTACGATTTTGCATATTTTTTCGTAACAGCTTTTTCATTTTATTCGCTATATAAAAATATTGTCAAGATGGTGAAATGAAAGTAAATTTTTGATCTGGCTATAGTTCACGAACTAGTTTATGCATGAAGTGCACAATTACCCTAAATCGGAGCAACCTGTACCGTGCATTCAATTTATCTTGATAACGTTTTGATTCGCTGTAACTTTTTTGTTTTTAAAGATATCAAGTTAAACAAAAAAGCAAAATGTAGGGTTGGTAGCCAAATTTTTTTTCTACGTTACATATAAAATAAAACGCTAACGATTTTCTGCCATATCAGCCTACTCTATATTTTTTAAATTTAACACCCTGTATATTACTACATTTTTGGAATCTCTAGAGAAGTCTAAACACATTTCGTGTATAATATCTTATACCTATCTTTCTTTAGGTGTTTACGAAATATTGACAGTTGAAAGTCGTGCATTTTGACATTTTGATAGGCTTTAAAATCTAAACCGCATGAGAGCAAAGAAAACGATTTGCATATTCCTGTCTTAGGTTTTCATGAGCTATCAAATGACAGTAACTTTGAATTTAACCCGCGAATAAAATTGACAGGAACTTTTAAACCTCCGGTTAAATTGAAAGCCACTGTCATTCGATAGCTTATGAAAACCTAAGATAGAAATGTGCAAACCGTTTTCTTTGATCTCGTGCGGTTTAGAGCCTGTCAAAATGCCCGACTTTCAACTGTCAATATTTCGTAAACAGTTAAAGATAGGTATAGGATATTATACACGGCATGTGGTTTGATTTCACTAGAGAGTCCAAAAATGTAGTAATATACAGGGTGTTCTATTTAAAAAATATATAGAGTAGGCTTTTATGTCAGAAAATTATTGGTGTTTGTTTTATATGTAATCTAGAAAAAACTTGGCTACCAACCCTACATTTTGTTTTTTTGTTTACCTTGGTATCTTTAAAACCAAAAAAGGTACAGCGAATCAAAATGATATCAAGGTGCTGATCAAATCTGAAATAATGGATAAATGTGGATAACGATCGACTTTTACGAAAAACAACCAGCAAAAACAATGTTTATGAGACTTACACCTTTATGGTAGAATACGAACTGTTTATTGTCAAACGAAATGTTTTGCACTTTCTTATCTTCCACATAACCACAACCTGGAAAATACTCCCCACCAAACCGAAAATTTCGTATATCTAGATAATTACTAAATAACTAAGATAAGAAAATGCAAATCGTTTCGCGCTAAGTTAAACAGATCAAATTCTTTAAATGGAAAGGAGGCTATTCGACATGCTACATGAAATTTATCTAGAATTTTTAGAAGAATTCGAAAATCGGAAAATATGTCCCGCTCTTTTGAGACCTTTTATATTGAAATATAATTCAATTATATTGTCAAACTAAAATCAACATGGCTAAATAATGAAATGGTTGTAAGACTAATAAAAAATTAAAAACATGCTATTTCTATAAAATGTGAATACATATGAAGGGTACAGGGGAAAAATGATCTAAGCGCCATTTCCATAGGAAACTTTTTTATTATTGACTTCACAGAAAATGTTATTCTTGTCAAAAGTTGGTGTTTGAAAAAAAACGAATTTTGACAATGCTAAATTAAAGATAAGTTATACAGGGTACTCAATAAATACAAAAATGATGGTTAAAAAATCAAAAACCTTGGAATATCAGAAAACCTTCTACAGAAAAATAAAGCTCGTATTAAGATAAAAATAAAAGTCAAATACCATTTTTTCCAAAAGTGCACCAAGTTGCGGAGAAAATCCATTTCAATTACTGAAAAAACCCGCTTTTTCTTAATTTTGTCCTTATTTTTTTCAGCAACGATGCACTTTTGGAAAAAATGGTATTTGGCTTTTATTTTTACCTTAATAGGAGCTTTATTTTTCCTGTAGAAGCTTTTCCGATATTCCTAAGTTTTTGTTTTTTAACCACCATTTTTATATTTTTAAGTACCCTGTAATACTTAGTCTTAATTTAACATTGTCAAAATTAGTTTTTTTCCAAGCACTAACTTTTGTCAAGAATAAAATTTTCTGTGAAATCAATAATAACAGTTTCCTATGGAAATGGTGCTTAGATCGTTTTTCCCCTGTACCCTTCGTATATATTTTATGAATGTTTCCATACTATTAATTTTGGATTATTTTTGAGCACTTTAAATTTTGTAACCTGTTATGATACGTTTTAGTCCGTTTTGGTGCTTTTAGTTAGTTTGGGTTAGTTCAATCAGCTTTCGTTTAGTTTTAATTTATTTTAGTCATTTGAACCCGGTTCCGATACATTATAACCAATTTTATTATTTTTGGTTAGTTTTGGTTAGCCGCCAAAACTGGGTCGTTCAATCAACTATCGATTACTTTCGGTTCCGATACGTTATTACCAATTTTAGTGTTTAGGATAGTCGCCAAAATTGAATTGATCTGGGTTAGTTTTAACTTACTTAATATTATTTTTAAGCTATTCCGATACGTTTTAGCCCGTTTTGGTACTTTTAGTTACTTTTGGTTTGTTTTGGTTAGTCTTTCAATCAAATTTTGGTTACTTTCAATTTATTTTAGTTATTGAATTAATTCAAGTTATTCGTCAAAATTCGCTTAATTTTGGTAAGTTTCAACTTATTTTAATATTTTTAATCTGTTACGTTACGTTTTAGCCCTTTTTGATGCTATTGGTTAGCCGTTCAATCGACTTTCGGTTAGTTTCAGTTAGTTTTAATTTAGTTTAGTAATTTGAGTCGGTTCGGCTCCGTTATAACCAATTTAAATGTTTTTAATTAATTTAGGTTAGTCGCCAAAGTTCGGTTAATTTGGGTTAGTTTCAACTTACTTTAATAATTTTAATCTGTTACGATATGTTTTAGCCCTTTTGGTGCTTTTGGTTACTTTTGATTAGTCGTTCAATCGACTTTCGGTTAATTTCAGTTAGTTTTAATTTATTTAAATCATATGAACCGGTTCCGATACGTTATAACCAATTTTAATGTCTTTGGTTACTTGCCAATATTCGGTTAATTTGGGTTAGTTTAAATTTACTTTAACATTTTTAATCTGTTCCGATACGTTTTAGTTCGTTTTTGTGCTATTAGTTACTTTTGGTTTGTCATTCAATCAACTTTCGGTTACTTTCAGTTAGTTCCAATTTATTTTAGTCATTTGAATCGGTTCCTATACGTTATAAGCAAATTTAATATTTTTGGTTAGTCGCTTAAATTCCTTTCGTTTTGGTTAGTTTTAACTTATTTTAATTTTTGTAACCTATTACGATAGGTACATTTTAGCCTGTTTTGAAGCTTATGGTTACTTTTGGCTAGCTTTGGTTAGTCGTTCAATTAACTTTCGGTTGGTTTCAGTTAGTTCCAATTTATTTTAGTCATTTGAACCGATTCCGATATCTTATGATCAAATTTAAGTTTAAATAAACAAACTAACTAACTGCCTAATTCTGCCGTTCTTTTCCCATTTTAACACATAAATATTAACTTATTTATATAACATACAAACAAAACAATATATATGCATAACGTCTATTTACCCAAACAACGAATCTTTTTCTATTTTAATTCCTATGAAAATTTATTGCACTCCGGCCCAGGTAAGCGCGTATGATTGGCATCGAGTTCCAACTGCGTGGTGTCCTCGCTTCACTGAGCTTCACGGAGAAAATTTGATTCCGTACCCCACTAAACGAGCCGAGTGTCGCGGCTATAGTTTTCTTTAGGCTATGCCTCTACACCACGACGCAAAAAATTACTTTTATATTATTTTTTTTGTGAAACGAAAAACAGCACCGTTTAGCTGCTGTCAACATGAACAGAAAGCGGCTCTTACACATTTTTTTCCTGCAACACTAGTCGGCTAAAATTCAGCATAGATGAACCTTAATTGTTGTAATTTCCAACGTCTTTTAATGCGAACTATTGATTCTACGATTCATGGGCACCTTACTTGGCACTCCTGTACATGAAATATCTTGAAGATGTACCTCCCAAGAGTTATGAACGGGTATAATATAGTTTTCAGGGGGTTTCGATATGGTCAGGAAAGTCGGTTTTTTCTACTTTGTAGAGGTGTGTCGGTCCGGATGGACCCGGTCCAAATGAACGAATCCAGTAACGGAACGAGTCGGACCGAATCCATCATATCATTCGGACCCGGTCCACTACGAGGACTGCAAGCGATGTCGTGGTGAATCGGTTCGGGTGAAGCAACGATTTATAGGAGTCGAGTTCCTTGAATTAATACAATTCGGTCCGAGACGAATTTTGTTTGAGAAGCCAGAGAAACCTTTTGCGTAATAATGGCGTATGCATTTGTTATTATAAGAAAATTTTTAATGGTTGCTTTTGTTTTAAAATTTTAAATAATATTTTGTCTACATTAAAGAAATTTAGTACAATAGATATTTTTAAAAAAACTAAGGAAAATAGCAGACATTTTTTAAAACAAAATATATTTTATATTCATTTATACAGTGTGTCCACTTAAGTTCGCACCATATGGGAAACTGTTTTATTATCAATTTTACGAAAAGAAGTTATTCCTTATAAAAAGTTGTGCTTGGTCCAAAACCTAAAATGCAACCGTCAGATATCAATTTTTTTCAGTACGTATACGAGGTTTGTCAGAAAATATGAATTTTGCCCAACACAGTAGAGTAAATTTATTTTTGAAAATATCGAAAACTTTAATCAGTTATCTCTTTATTCGTTAAACAGTTGATAACGTCTCTTCACTTCTATGTTGCATTATTTTGATGATGCATTAAAATAATTGATAAATATCAAAATTATTTATTTTACAATATCATCAATTATTTTAATGCATCATCAAAATAATGCAACATAGAAGTTAAGAGACGTAAAAGTTATCAAATGTTTAACGAATAAAGAGATAACTAGCTAAAGTTTTCGATATTTTCAAAAATAAATTTACTTTACTGTTGGGAAAAATTCATATTTTCTGACAAATCTCGTATACGTACTGAAAAAATTTGATATCTGATGGTTGCATTTTAAGACCAAGCAGAACTTTTTATAAAGAATAACTTTTTTTCGTAAAATTGATAATAAAAAAGTTTCCCATATGGTGCGAACTTAAGTGGACACACTGTATATAAAATATAAACTACAAGAGCTCAGTTCCATTTGATATGGAAATTATTGATTTTGTATAATTTTATGCTGCCTGTTTAAAACCAAATTCGTATGGTGTTCAATATCAATATTATTTTCAATTTAAATAAATCATTTAAACCTCACAAAATCTTAGAAAGAATAATGCAGGTTATGCAAAAAACTCCCGTCGGCAAAACACAAACGTTTGTGTTTCACGGCGCGGCGGTTACCGGACCCGCCGGACCGGGAAGCGCTCGATAGGTATGTGACATGCCAAGAAGGAGCAGTGAAGGTGAAGCCTGAATCGGTCCACTGGACCGAATCCATTGGACCGGGTCCACTGACGGACTGATTCAGATAGACCGAATCCATCAACGGACCCGGACCGCCCATCACTACTACTTTGGCCACACTGTGCGACGGCTCTCGCTACAAATTGATTACATTGCGAAGACATCGAGTGCAATCGCTCGAGTCAACGCCACCTACACCAGATGGCGTTTTTACCTAGATGGCAGCCCAAATCATAGCTTTTGCGAGACTCTACAAAATTTGTCAAAATTACACGCAGTATCTCGTCATCGGGAACGATTTTAGACCAGCGCGACCTAGCCGCAAAATTAATTGCCAATTGCTATAATATTTATCTATGGTATAATTGGTATATGGTATTTGGTATTGGTAATTGCACTAGCCACTATTGCACATGATTTTCCTATGGCATCGCATAGGCATTAGGTTTGTTCCAACCGACTAGAAAACCGTACGAGGGACCGTCATCTCTAGTTCTCAATTTGACTTTTCAAGGCGATAAATCACTTGTCATGTTGACAAACGAATTATGCTACTGGAAATTACCGTCCCATGTACGGTTTTCATGGTCAGTTGGAACGGACCTATACTGTTCATGTTCATAGATAAACACTAAAAAAAAATACTGTTACCACAGCTTATTCTGAATAAGCTGTGCTGTTACTGTACAATGTACATAGAAATCAAGATATCATATAGGTTTTGATACCGTATCTATATTATCAGATTACATTATCACAAAAATTTTGTGATTGCTATTTGTGAACATAAAGGGGGATTCATAAACTTGACGGTGAGTATTCCGTTTGCCGACGGGATTGACGTTTACCGACTGCCGGTCGTAGCCACAAAAATTACCTTTCATAAACTTGCCGTTGTGTCGTGCGTCGTCCGTCAAAAACATAAACAAATTTCCTATCAGTTTAGCCTAATTGTTGTTGTTAATAACCTTAAATTGTATTAGAATGGACAACTATGATGGCCAGAAGTATTTATTAGGTGCATTAAGGCTTATTTTCTGTTCGTATACAGCCATTAAAATGCGTCAAAACAAATACAACAAAACGAGACCAAGACGCAGGTCCTTAATAATATCACGTGACAGATTAAAACGCATTTGATTGGCTCTTAAAACTTTCTACGACCGTCGGCCGGAAAAAGATAAAATTGGTTTATGTTCAACGGCACCACCGGCAGGTCCACCGGCGGCCGGTACAGATAACGGCAAATATGAATGGTCTTATGCATTTCAATGTTTTTAATTTAGAACGGTCACCGCAAACGGCACCGGCAGTCGGAACGTCAAGTTTATGAATCGGCCTTTATCAGCAGTTATCAGTTCAGTTACCCACACAAAATATAAGGGGGTATATTTTGTGGTTGCCCAGAGACTATGAGTTGCTTGACTTGCCTATAAAAAAGGATCCGTAGTGGCCCTGATCCGTGATAAAATAGTATATTAAGATACTAGTTTTAAAAGACCATATTTTATCGCACGAGCACGAAATTAGGAAACGACCCGCTTGCGGGGAGTTTCCTAACGTGCGAGTGCGCTAAATGTCTTTTAAAACGTGTATTTTATACTATTTTTTCTATTTTGCACGTTTTTTATTGTAAAACATTAATTTATTCAGGTCGCGATCAAAAGTTGGACGGCCATCTTGTCACTTTTGACGTCTGTATTATTAGGAATCCCATTCAAAACGGTGTCGAAATTTTTGCTAGTGCGCCTTGACATTGAACAATTTTGTTAATATCATAGCAAGCAGTCAACAAAAGTAGTGTCGAAAAGAGCTTCTTTTCGACACTACTTTGCCTATCGAAAAGACTTCTTTATGATACCAAAATAGAAAAAAATTTTTAAATACGTATGACCCCATTATAAACAACAGCAAAACACTGAAAATGAACCCTAGGAAAAATTTATTTTTTAACCTAAAAAGGATATTCTCCAGGAGATTTTACTCTAAAATAGTTAAAAATAGGTATGTTATTTTAAAAACAGAAATATAAAAAGATAATTGAAGTAATTTTCAGTCCATGGAACAGTGTAGTTGGTCTCGAAGTGCATGCCCAAATCAAGTCGGAAAGCAAATTGTTTTCAGGAGCATCTACAAAATTTTCTAGCCCAGTTAACTCTAATACAGCTCTCTTTGATATAGGGACCCCAGGCACTCTGCCAGTCTTAAATAAATGTTGTGTAGAAGCAGGTGTCTTAACTGCACTCTCTTTAAACTGTAAAGTCAATTCTGTATCATATTTTGATAGAAAGCATTACTTTTATGCAGATATGCCTTCAGGATATCAAATAACTCAACAGAGATATCCACTTGCTTCAAATGGTAATTTAGAATTTCATGTGTTTACCCCAGGGGTACATAAAAGGCCTTACAGGACGAATGTTAGGATTAAACAGGTATTATTAATTTGTATTTTAATTTTACATTTTTATTTAAAGTTGTCTTAGATTCAACTAGAGCAAGATAGTGGAAAAAGTCTGCATGATTTTGATAGAAGTTTGGTAGATTTAAATAGAGCAGGAGTACCACTGATGGAGTTGGTGTTTGAACCAGATTTAGCAGATGGGGAAGAAGCAGCAGCTCTTATTAAAGAATTAATACTCATATTACACAGGATACAGACTTGTTCATGTAAAATGGAAGGTAAGTTATCAACTTTATGTTTAGGATATGTTAATTATGAGCCTGAAAGGCTTGATGATAAAGAGGTGTTAGAGAAACAGTTCATATGTATTCTGCGTTAGGTACTAATAATTACTTTAACAGTCCCTTTACAATCTTATGTATTTACTGCATGTGTTACTTACATCAACAATTAGATCTTCAATGAAAAATTCTTCTGATATATCATTTGTCTCAGTTATAGTATCAAATTTTGAATCAGATACTTCCATGGTTTGGTTTGTATTAGATACTTTGCTTTTACAATCATAATTTTGACACTATCTTGTCAGCAAGCATCCTGTCAACCTGTGATCGAGTCAAGGTTGAGAACATTCTAATGCTGGGTCTATACCAAACCAAAAAACAGCAACAACAAAGCAACTTCATGTTTTCCAACATTCAGGCAATTGAGTAAAAAGTTTAAACATTGTTGACGTTTTCGTCAATCTTTTATTTTCCCATCGGCTGTCGGTAAATATCAAGTAAACACAATAGGGGTCCAAATTAGAACACTGCGGAACACCTGACGTTGGCACAAAATGTTCAGACTTAAATCCTCCTACTACAATCATATGCTCCCAGTTATAAAGATAAGATTTTGTAAAACCTAACAAATCTGCATGAAATCCCTATCCAGTTTTTCTAACAATATAATAAAACAATCCCTGTCAAATGCTTTCTCAAAATCAATATAGACAACATCTACCTGACTGTCTATCCAATGCATCTGAAATATACTGTGTTATTGAGATCAAATTGTGCAAACAGCCGACCTCTTTTTCATGAAACCAATGTTGTCTGACCGAGATACTTTGATAAACAGTGGAGTATAGACATTTAAAAATGATTGACTCAAAAATTTTAGTAGGTGTAGAGAGTATTGCAATTGGCTGTAGTTACTTTACTTATATCATCTTTATTGCCTTTTTTAAAAACTGGGCAGATCTCTGCCTTTCATTCATCCGGAAACATATTTGTTTTCACACTTAAATTAAATATGGTTAACAGTGGATAACACAATATATCATTTAAACCTTTAAATGTTTTATCGCCTCCAAAATATCTCGTTCTTCCACTGAGTTTAAGACAATGCAAGCAGAATTAACTTTTTCTAAAATATTTGGGTTATTTCCCACATCAGTGGAGTATACATTAGAAAAATAACTTGTAAATGCTTTAGATATATCATTGCTATTATCATATTCCTCGCCATTTACCATATACCCAATAAACATCATTTTATTGGGTATATGTATACATGTATGTATATATGTACAGAACCGTTTCTACTGTTAATATAAGTTCCCCGAGTCTACACTAATATTATCTTGAAGTTGCATTGTAGTAATGTATATACGTTGAGCATTTCACATAGCTTTTTTAGCTCAGTCCTTACTTTCTTAAATTCTACATAGGTTTCTACATTATAAGTTCTGCTGTATTTTTTTCCCAATCTTTCTTTATATTTTAGTGTATCAATCATATTTTTGTTAAACAAAAGTGGGTACGTTTTTGTCACTTTATTATTTTTTGGAACAGTGGCATCAAAAATGTTATAATTTTCTATATAAAAGGCTGCATTAACATTGGTGTGGATTTTCAGGAATGAAAAATCAGTTTGAACAAATGTATTATACATAGCCAAACAATCAGCCCTCCGAAAGTTATAAAACTTATTATTAGCCTTTAATACATTAGCTTGCACCTTATTTGTTATCGAAATTTTAAGAGTGGGGTAGTGCATATCTTATCACACTAGACTATAGTCACTTTTTAATACAAAACAATTAATTCCAGTCAACAAAATATCCAGTATTCAGTTCAACGCAATAACAATTTTGACAAAATTATTTTGTTATGTTGCTGAATATCATAAAAAGTTAAAAGTCGATTTAATAAATCAATATGCCTAACTGCAACTCCAGTTTGATAATATTCATTCACCTATTATTGCCTTCAAAAGAATAGCCACTGTTCTTTTGAACGCAATAATAGGTGATATAAACTTGGGTGGTCTTACTAAATTGTATTAGCTTGATCTAGAGGGTAAATTCACTTACTTTTTCTCGACCATTTACAGTTTTTTTGACATATCATTTCCATACCAAAGCAAACTAACTAAACCTACAAGGGGTAAACATAATCCTTGGATAACTCCTGAACTTTTCAGTGAGGGTGTTGAGCCGTTAACGTCGAGAGAATAAGGACGCGCTGCAGTCCGCAACCGACAACACCGTGAGGCGCCTTTTGCTTTACTCACTTTACGGCGTTGAAGGGCACGCGTACGGGTTAATTTGATCCCTTTGTGTATGTGTTTTATTTAATAATTTGTGTGATAACTGTGAGATTCTTGTGTTGTAGTGATGCTTGAAGTTTGGTTTACCAACAATAATTTATTGCTAAATGTTGATAAAACTCAATTGATAAAATTTAACTACAAGAAAAATCAGTGTTCAACAACTTATAAATTTAACGACAAAGAAATTAAAACTCTAGATTGTGTAACTTTTCTGGGAATTAAGGTAGACAATAGGCTGAATTGGGCGCATCATATCAATTCTCTAGCAAATAAAATAGCTTCCTACTGCTATGCACTAAAAATAATCTCCACTCATGGCAGTAAAGAACCCGCAAAAATTGCTTATCACGCCTATCAATACTCAATACTGTTTATTCATGTAAAATACAATAAAGCTCACATACGTCACAAATTAAAATGGTAGCCAAAAATAACTACTTACTTGTATATATAAAAACACAAATTATACAACATGTACATCTGGTTGAGATGCTTTAATCAACATCGAATCTATAGTTAATGTATTCGTTTGCAGAGTAAAACACATTATTGATTACAATTTCCCTGACTGTAGATTCAAATTTTTTAACTGGCAGGGTCCAAATATTTCTAACACATTTTTACAAAATTTTACAGCCCAATATCCCGGTCCTGTTTGACACCTCTTCAATCGCCAATAGGCTGGAATGATATTAAGTATCTGCTTTGTGTTATAGTTGTGGACCTCACCATGACTCCTGTATGACTCAATATTTCTTTTTATGAACCTCAGATTTTCCAGGATGTACTGAGAGGGAACAGTAAGGATTCTTATAGCAAAGTATGCCCCACGACAATCATCCCTGTAACCAAGTCCCGCTAGGATTGTAAGTGCCTTACGCTGTAGTGCAAACACTCTATACGCATCCGCTAAATGCCCCCATACCAGTAGAGCATAAGAGAGATGAGAGTGGAATAACGAGTAATAAGCAGCCCTTAGCACCTCCAATGACACAGATCCAGAGAGGCCATGCAACATGAAAATATTTTTGTTTAGTTTTTTGCATAAGTCGTTAATGTGTGCACCCCCAATGCATTTTGAATCCAACTTGACACCCAAAAATTTGACATCACTCACCCCATCAGTCAGACCACTCAAATCTCTCATAGAAAATGTTAACATAAATGTATATTTCTCATTCGCAGTTTGTCTGGGGCTGTCTCTGCGCGCATTCTCAGGACAGCTTACTTTGGGTATTTCCACTCTCTAATGACGTATAACCTTCTAAATTGGGGTCATTCAGCGCACATGCCCAGGATATTTGCGTTGCAGCGTCGATGTCTGAGAGTGATTGCTCAGGTGGGTTACAGAGATTGTTGTAAGATCCACTTCAAGGGTCTAAGAGTTCTCACCCTACCCTGCGCATTTATACTTGTGTGTCTATTATTTGTGAAGGGGAACCAGTCCGACTTTACGACCCACGCTAGCACACACACCCATTACACCAGAAATGGCAACTCCTTGATGGCACCATATCGGAGACTAAACCGTACACGTAATGGCGTTTTTTATTATGGGATTAAGTTCTTTAATGCCCTGCCTATCTCTGTTTAGGAATTGTCTCCTAATGCTTTTAAAGCAAAGGTAAAAAATTTTTTACTCTTCAATACATTTTATTCGTTCGAGGAATACTTTCAATCGAGCTTCAATTTTGATGTTATTGTCTAAGTTTGGTCAGGAGTTTAATGTTGGGTGTTTTTGAGTGTTTTTAAGTATTAAATTTTAGGCTAATATGTTATATATTTTTACATTTTGTGTCCTAATTGATTTTAATTGTATAAGTCTTAATATCTAAGTACTTAAGTTTATGCTTCTATTTACTAATTTTAATTGACTTGTGTAAAGGTTTTTGACTTTGTGACACCAATAATTTAATAAATAAATAAATAAATAAATAAATAAATAACACATTGATCTTGCCATCATTCAGCACTAACTTATTAGCAGCAAACCATGATTGGGCCTTCTCCTGTGCCACGCATGACCTCTCCAACACCTCCTCAACCGTGTCACCCTCAACGGCCACTGTGGTGTTATCAGCAAAGAGTGTAGGCGTCCCCCAGACCTGACTCCCTGATTGGGAGCAAATATCTCTATTGACGCCGTCATAGTTTATTTACTTAAGTGAATTTGTAGATTTGTGTTATGTTTTTAGATATTTAATGTTATTGTGTATGTACTAGGATTATTTAAACTAAAAGTTTATAGTATAATTATGCCGAACTGTGCTGTGGCTACGTGTAAAAACAATAATAGGGTCACCAGAGGGAGTGATATAAAATATTTTCGGTTTTCAAAACATGACGATTTAGTAAAGCAGCGGCTGCGTGCTTGTCGAAGAGAAGATAGAATGAGCTCATCAAAATGAAGAAGGAGGCATAACATCAATAATTTTGTACAACCCGCATATTTAGAAGAAGAGATTAATTAAGAACTTTTAAGTGTTATGTACTTTGAAATAAGAGAAAAAGTAAAATTGGAAGCTTTATGTTATGTAGCTGGATATGTGGCGTATAAATTTAAAGATAAACTCTCTGGGAATACCTACAAAAACACTGGATGCGTCCAATTACCCTGACTGGCTTGAATCCATTTCGAAAGGTTCTCTTCTGTGCCCAAATATAACGATTTGGGAGATAGCTCAGAAAATTTAAACATAATTTGATAAAATACATGAATGTTGTTTCAGCAAAGAGAATTTTTTTTCTCAAATTAGCTCAAAAAACATAAGCCTACTTACCTGACACGTCGGTGCTATTCGAGGTGATAAAGTGTTGTGCAGAACGAGAATTTATATTAGATTTAGAGACCTAAACAAAAAAATGAGCTTTAATAACTGCCAAAGAAAATTGGTTAAAAATTTTGTTTACAATTCTCAAATTATAAGAAATACTTTATTAGTTATGTATGTATAGTAGTATTGTCACCCCCGTAAATACACCACTGTGCACTGCTTGGTATTTTATTTAAAGTTGCATTGCCCAGAAAAATCCATAATAAATTAATTAAATTATATACACGGCCAGTAAGTTCCCAATGTATGAAAATAACTAGGTATAATATGTAATCTAATGTAAAATGTAAACTTAAAAATGTAGAACTAGGTATTTATGTTCTTTTATTCTCTCGGTGTAATTAAAAAGTAAGCACATCAAATTATGAAAATTTACAATATTAAACTAATTTAATATACGTACACCGTTGAGGTAATCCTAAAATTACTTAGTTCAGAAATATTGAAATAATACATAACCATTTATACATTTAAATTATTTTCTAGAGTAAAAGTATGTATATTATATCAATTATAATTAGTAATATAATTATGGAATTAAAGTGCTTTTATTCTTTAGATGGCAATCGTATAATTAGGAAGGAACCTATTATCGAAAATGTTCTTTAAAATCCCACAAAACTGCGAATATTGTATTTCAAAACATTATGTTCTATACACGCTTACATAGCAGAATCGAAACCGTCGCTCCCAGGTGACGTCATACGTTTCTAGGTGAGAGGTTCTGCCTGTGCAAGATCATACCGTTCTATGTGTATCGTGCCCTTAAGAAAAAAATTCCAATGTTGGATAATTTAAACTGTCAAAATTTTTATATACAGGGTGTCAAAAAAGACGATGATTTTTGCTCCAATTTCAATAGCATGTAACTTTCATAATTTTTATTTTTATTGATGACCCAATATTATTTGTAACTATAATGGCAATAATATATTATAAAAGTCTTAATACAGTGGTGGCTCGCGGCTTTGATAAGTGGTGAAGAGCTATTTTTAAAGGGAAAAGCGCCGTAAGTAATGCGCCAACTGCCAAAATGTGTTAATAATTGAAGACACAAGTTGATGAAGGGCCCATGTACAATTAAGTTAATTTTGAGGAAAAGTGGTTTAAAGTTATTATGCCCGGATTTTTCTTGGGAACTATTTATGGAAACGATTTTTTTTCTAGACAAAGATCTTTAATTCAAAAATCTAATATACAAAATAGTGTAACAAAAAAATACATACTTTAGGAGAAAAAAATATAAAGTGTACTTGGACCCTTTATACACTAAGTTTTGTTTTATCTTTCATACAAGTAGTTAGTGTATAATAGATCTATATACCTTTCAACTAAAACTACATTAATTTAACCATTGTTCTAAAAGTAAAACCTAACTTAATCCTTAACCTATCTCAATTTTCTTTTTTTTTTCACGGCTCTTTTTACTGCATTGCTTGATTCTTCATAATCCTCTAAAAGTTTTTCATAAAAATATTTGTATTCTTCTTCGATAAATTTCAGCTGCTCCTTTATATTTTCCAATTTTTCAGTAGACACTAAATTCTTTTTATTTCTTAGTTGACAATTTTGTAGTTCCTGTTCTGAGTAGCTTATTTTTAGCAGATTGACCTTTAAAAATGGATAATTCTCATCTAAGCTCTCTTTATATAGATAGCTTCCATACTCTTCTACCCTTAACTATTTAATGCCATTCCTGAAATTAACCTTTTCATCCAATAAGTTTGTTTTCCTGTTAATAACTTCTGAATTTTTTGGCAAATCTTCAATATATTTAAAATGTTTTTTTTTTATATAATTGAATTTGATTACCACTCTGTACATGATTTTAAAAATTTTATTTGTATATTATAACATTTTGACGTATGTCATATTCATATGAAGTAATTTGACAGCTGTAACTGTCAAATGTGACAGTTGTACATGTCATATTTTATTTCCAAACACATTTTCCCAAAAAAATTTCTATTTTCAAAATATTTTGGTACAGCAAATTTGTGCGATTTTTTAGACCAAAAATTCGAACTCGGTGCCCCCAAATACCCCTCTCCAGCGTACCAACATCAAAATTTTTTTTTTCGAAAATTATTTTTCATTTTTTTTATTACAGAAACGGTTAGAGGGATCAACGTACACGTTACCCACGTACAAATAATTTTTTTTAAATCACTTACAGGGTGTTAAAACCACAATTTTTTCCCAAAAATTCCCTATTTTCGAAATATTTCAGTACAGCAAACTCGTGCGATTTTCTAAACTAAAAAATAGGTTAATTGAGGGTTAACTCTTGCTTGCTTAGGTACAAGACTGCATCAATAACAGTTATTATGTCTAATCAAATTCTATCCAGTCGAACTTTTTCCTTAAAATTAAGTTTATATAGTCTAGCGTTTTCTTCTAAAGCATCAGCGGTGCACGTATTTTGATTTTGCTTTTTAAGCATCAACTGGATTTTAAGTGTGCTCCATAATCCCCGACTTTACGCAACGATCTAGTAATATTTAGAAAATCTGTAAATCCATTCCTATTCCAAATATAATATTTATTTGAAAACAGTAAACACGGCCAGCAAAATAATATTTTGTAACGCAGTGCTACTACATAGTACATAGCCAATTAAATTCTAAAAACCAGGAAGACTTAAAATTAATACTGTATGATCTGCCATTTTTTTTAATTTTTTTTTTAACCTAGTAGGTCGCCTTTGCAATAATGTGCCTCTTATCTTGATCTGTCCAACGTCTATACGTGTTTCCAACAAATTGTACCCTAAGTCATTCATCGGATTCTTTTAAAAATTTGTTAAGAATAATGCGCTTTTAATATGTCAGAGCAAAATCCTCATGTTTATAATAGAGTAAACCGAACCGAATGATGAAGATGTATTAGCCGGCTTTTCACAAAACGGTAAAAATGTGCCGGCGAGCCAGTGTCACCGATCTCCATATATGGATAAGCACAAAGCGATCCAAATCATACTGATTCATGCGCCTTCAGATGTAAACAAAATAAGGTAGTTCTGAGACTGCGCAGTTTAAATTAGCAGGTTATCGATCGATTCCACGTGCTTCATCACCGCATGGCCGCGAATAAGCGACAGGTCCGGATTTTAAGAATTTGGAAAAATATTTTTGCCGTTGTATATATTACCAAAAATTTAAAAACAAGTTGATAGATGATATATTTAACACAAAAATTGCAAGCCATTGGTTTTTAAAAGAAATAGAATAGACCAACCGATAAAATATACAACTTTTGCTATTTTTTCCGAATCTTGCTTTGTTTTGGAGACAAAAAAAATAAAAACTATTTCTTTCCTCGTCCCTGGGCGACAGAAAAACCAACTAAAAAATGTAAACATATGACAGTAAGTATATAATTATGTTTAAGGAATAAACCATTGATAGGTATGCAAAAAAAAATACTACCAAATATTTTGGTACCTACCTAATTTTTACATTCTTTGTGTGTGGCATGCATTTTTTTTGTTAAAAATATTAACTAGTTTGCCCAAAATGATTTTATGACCAAGAAAATTTTAATGATTTATACTGTAAAATCTGGCGTAACATAGGCGCAGCACTGAAACTTGTAAATTTTCAAATATATATATATTTTTTAAATCATCTCTTGAAATGGAAGCACCTCCTAATAAAACCCTTTTTATATGCGTTTGCCTTAAATTTTACTTTCTCTTTAAGTTAGTCTTGAATAGGTACTACTTTTAAAAGAGATTTGTAATGTTAAAGTATTTTGCATTCACACATTACATACCACAATCTGTAGGCAAGAAATACAAATTTTTTTAGTTTTTTAAAATATGAATTTTTGTTGCATTGAATAGCTAAAAATAACTTTGGGGCAAAGAAAGGTTTATTAAAACAAAACATCATGATATAAACGTTTTATTTACATTAACTTACATTAGGTAGTAGTAGTAGTCTGTTTGGAAAAAGCCAATAATACAAAATATGTAGGTAGTATGTACCAAGATATAAAATTCTTAAGACTATACTCATGTCTAAATGCTCATGAAAACCTTAAAACATTTAAGGATAATTAGGAAATTTCCTGAGAAATTAAACTGATTGTTTTTTATTACAACAGTGAAAAAAAAATCGATAAGTATTTTTTTTATTTCCACTAAATATGAATATTACAAGAGCTATGCCAGTTTTTAGTTTTGTATATATAGATATACTATGCATGGTGTGACGTAATTCATGTGTATTGTGATGTCATAAGCACATTTCAAGGCGTATCTGCCTCATTTTTCGCCTTAGGAAAAAACGAAAAAACACGTGTCCACTTATTTTTCATGGGCTATCGAAAAATTAATGAAACTTCCTCATTGTTCCGTATACCTGTTTCTGCTATTTTAATAGCTTTTTTTAAAAATATTTTACAGACTGTTCTATAGGTTCAATATAGAAATAATCCGTGGGGGAAGCTTTAACATTTTTATCCAATTTTTACTCCCTTCTTTTATTTTTTCTTTACCTTTACAGATAGAAAATACATACAAATTGTACTTTACGTCTCTCACTACACTTTTCTGTCCTAAATTTTTAAAAGAAGGGGGTAAATATTGGAAAAAAAATTAAAGCACCCCCCACGGATCATTTCTATGAACCCATATATGTAGTATGTAAAACAATTTCTAAAAATCTTTTAAAATAGCAGAAACAAGTATGGGGAACAATTACCCTTTTAAGGATCTAAAAAAAACTGTTTAGAGCATCAAAGCTCCTCAACAAAGTAAATTAAAATCCATCCTAACTATAAGAAGACTCTTTTAATACAAAACGATAAAACTGAATAAACTCACTGCTATTTATGCATCGTGACAGTAAATAAACCCTTTTTAAGATATTATTCCCATATTTTGTATGTAATGCTGCAGTTATCCTTAAAAGAAAATGATACTTACTTAAAATAAGATATCCCTGGTATTCTACCCTTATTTTGGCAACACCAAATCAAACACCGTTGAGTATTTTCTTTGACCTTGGCAGTTGACGCCATTGTCTTTTAAGGTCTTTTGTCTTTAAATCCTATTCCTAACGTCTACACCAACTTATACACTAACAAAATACACTAATAACGAACTACTATAATAATAAACTAAACTAGATGTCCAGGAGTAAATTAGTTATTTTCAACGAAAACGATAATATAAACCACTCAGACGCACGTACGTACTTCAATAAGTGAACGAAACGAAACGCCGAAACCCATTACGGCAAATACAGAAAAAAGAATTATTTCAAGCGCAAGCAACAAGCAAGGTCAAATAAATTTGATATTTTTGATTACCGAACTGTAAAAGCTTTATGAGCTGATTTCGTTCTGTCGCTTCTCGGTGTTTGTGCGCATAAGTAAAATTATCCTATTTTCAGTTCTGTCCGACGCAGAACCCGGCTTTTCCCCCATGATTGGTACGATTTTGCGACGCATGCAGACGGTTTGTGCTTATCCATATATGGAGATCGGTGGCCAGTGTCTGTCTGCAGGCTGCATGACGACACTGTTACCATGGCAACGCGCGATCAAGTGCATATGAATACTGGGCCTCATCATCGGCTGGCAAGAATCGGTTGAGCATGTTTACATCGTATGCAATGTTATAATGAAAAATTATATTTACATTATATTTAAATAATTGTTAATATTGTAACAAGCAAATTTTGGAGAGGCGACATGCGACGTTCAAATAGGCGAGGACGTGACAACCCTGAAAAACGAATGGCGCAGCAGTAGAATAGAATCGGTGTTATATAATACGGAGTATATAAATAGATTAGAAATAAGGCGTAGATATAGTTATTGTACGATAGCAGAGTCGACTCATGGCGTTATGTAATTATGATAACTGTACTGGCGAAGGTGTATTGGCGAAATAAAACGTGTTACTAAAAATTAATCGTTTACAGATCAGAAGTCGGGATAACCTACGTATGGTGTTATTTGTTGTGGAGAACGGTGAAATACGCGATTTCGGCGGGTTAAATCGCAGTGGCAACTTCTTTTTTTGTGAGTGGCGATATCACAAAAACTCATAACAAAAGGCGGGCGTTTGTTGCTATCCTTGACAGTGGATTGACATTTGGCGATTTTTCACTTTTTCAGATATTCACGATAATAATAAACAAGTGTGTGCTAATTAATTAGTGATTATTGTAAAAATTGTGGCGTATTTTAACTGTGTTTATTGGCATTGGTGTTTAAAAGGCGTTTCTCAAGTGATTTCCTATGGAGGAAGGCAGAAGTGACGAGTTAGAGCTCGATTACGAGTTGGAATTGAGCGACGGTGAGCGAAGGCGATTTGGCGATGGAAGACGAAACAGTCTCCATGGTACATAAGCTGTTGAAAGGCGGTTTGGCAACTAGTATCCAGCAGATTGTGGCGGCCGAAATGGCAAGGGCGGCGAAGCAAAAGGCGGCCGAAATGGTAAAGGCGACGAAACAAAGGGCGGCCGTTGGTACTGGCAGTATCAAGGGCATCAGAAAAGGCGATAAATCAGGTGAGAGCGCTCCTCAGGCGGTAGTAGAGCATGCTTGCAGTTTGGGCTGTATGGGGTCAAGGGCAAGGGCAGGCGGCGACATTCGTGACCCTTTCGATCCTGACAGTCTGGACTGTAACGTAGTCAGATGGTTGAGCGAAATTGGTCAGTTGGGCGACATTCATGAATGGTCGAACTATGAGAGAGCGTATTTTATGCAGGCGAAATTGCAAGGCGCAGCAAGGGGCTGGTTTAATCGGCTCGATGAATATGACCTCTCATGGGAAGACTGGAAGGGGGCTCTTAGGAAGGCATTTCCTAGAGTGCATGACTTTGCTCAGCTGCTCAAGGAGATGATAGCGAGGGTTAAATTGGACGGCGAAACCATAATCCATTATTATCATGATAAAATGGCGTTGATCGAAAGGTGTGGGCTTTCAGGCACAAAGGCGCTTTCGTGTCTGATTGACGGTCTACCTCTCGATCTACAGGCGAATGTGAGGGCATTTGGTTGCTCTTCCCCTGGCGACTTGTATACTGGCTTTCTTTCTTCTTTTGACAGATATCGGAGTCCATCAACCGATATTGTGGAATTGGAGAGGCAAGGAAGTCCAGGGTCATGCGCAGGCGAAGGCGACGAAGACTTTGCGGTCTTCTGAGGTGATTCTCAAATTGAGAGAGGCGTTTGGCAACTTTTGGGTACCCAAGGCGTACTATTTCCAACTGCTGGCGCGGGCTGGCGTTTACGAGCATGGCGTTTGCTGACTTTTTGGCGAGGCGAGGTGTAAAACACCGAGGGCGAAAGGTTAGGTTGAAAGGTGCATGAAAGTGAGTCTGACTGGCGAGGTGCAAAGGGCGAATGGTCAGGTTGAAAGGTGCATGTAAGTGAGTTTAACTGGCGAGGTGCAAATGGCGAATGCTCTGTTGGCGAAAGGCGAGAGCTATGGCGATTTAAGGTCCAAACTTGAGATAGCAAAAGGCGAGTGAGAACCTGACAAAGGCGTAATATAAAGGTGATATTCGATAAAAGGCGTAAGGTTGCAACCACAGGCGAAACCCTTAGGGTAGGCGATTTGGTGTTATGGCGAATGCACAGATCCATAAGATCTGGTTGATTTACTGGCGAGTTAAATTAATGAGGGCATTAATTGTTGCAGGATGGCCGAATGTAACAAGCAAATTTTGGAGAGGCGACGTGCGACGTTCAAATAGGCGAGGACGTGACAACTCTGAAATACGAATGGCGCAGCAGTAGAATCGAATCGGTGTTATATAATACGGAGTATACCGGGTGTCAACGAACCAATTAGACAAGTCATAACTTCTAGGGTATTAGATTTATCAAAATGAGATTTTGTGTAGGTAAATTGTATAGGACAAGGACAATTTTCGCATATTTTTCACTTTCCAGTCACTTCCGGTTTCACCGGAAATGGCTCCGGTTTCAAATTTTTAAATGGAACACCCTGTATATTTTTACATTTTTGGATTTCTGGGAGAATTCTAGATCGGATTGTGGTATTTTAAAAAGTTTTTACGCCTTCTTGATTTTTTTAGAGCCAGTTTTAATATTGCATCTAGGTGGCCATGGTCGGACGCAAACTAATCTATGGACCTCAGATGATGTCAGAAAATTGCATTTGCAAAGTTTTAGTGATTAGTATGATAGATGGGAATAAAACCAATCATATTTTTGTATCTAACTATTTTTTTTTCAAATGGCGACCCTTTTTTGACAAGCACTTTCCGTAAAGAGGATTTTTTGGCGAATCTAACGATACTAATTTATT
>MU186387.1:0-57200 GCA_016904865.1 Pissodes strobi
TCGAATGATATTGCCAATCTAACAATTTTTTTATATAAAGGTGGTACGTATTATTATATTTTAAATTTAAAAAGGCTAGGTGTAAATAATTGTTCCAACTCCATTTTTTCATTAACATATTCTTGGGTTAATGCTCATGTCTTATAGGATTTAATGGGTATTTATGAGCTAAGAGATATTTATGAAATTGCAAAATGTTTAGAAAAAGTGCATTTATTTTATGGCATTTATGGAGATAAGAGGTGCTTAATGAAGTGACAAAACGTTTGGAAATAGTGAATGTATTTTCTGATATTAATTTTTTTATAAGCCTACATAGGTACTGTTTGTCGAGCTGTTTTTGTAGAATTTTTTTTATTACTAATATAGGTGTATAAAAATTATATAAAACATATTCAAATATATTCTTAAAAACTTATTAGTACATACTTGAAGTATCTGCTAGAAAGACAATCACAAATGAACACTTAATTTGTTTATTATGTACAACATTATTTTATGCTTTAAACATTACCCTGCTTATATAATTTATAAATAGTCGGTCAATTATTATTTACATATTGAGCAAAACACAAACTGGCGTTAGTCCCACCAAAACCAAAAGCATTTTTTAAAGCTATTCTCCTGTTAGCATTCCATTTTTGACTTTTATTTGGAACAAAATTAATTTCAGGGTCTTCACTGTTTTCTAAATTCACAGTGGGTGGTAAAGTTCCTTCTTCTATTGCTTTTATTGTAAAGGCTGCTTCCAAATTTCCAGCAGCTCCTAATAAATGTCCATGAGCTCCTTTTGTTGAAGATACTGCAATATTCCTATTAGTATTAAATAATTTTTTTATAGCTTTGATTTCAATTGCATCTCCCATTGGTGTGGAAGTAGCATGAGCATTTATATAAGTTATATCTGATATTTCAACTTTTGCATCTTTAACAGCTCTATCCATAGCTAGGAAAGCACCAATTCCATCAGGGCTAGGAGCAGTCAAGTGAGATGCATCACCTGATAAACCATAGCCTAAGACTTCTGCATATATTTTACCTTTTCGACTTAAGACATGTTCTAATTCCTCCAGAACTAAAATAGCACTACCCTCACCCATAACAAATCCATCTCTTAACTTGTCAAATGGTCTAGAAGCTCTGTGAGGTTCCTCATTGAAATTAGTACTTAATGCTCTTAATCTACAAAATGCTGCTATAGATAAAGGTGATATACAAGATTCAGTTCCACCACAAACCATTATATCTGCATAACCATTTTTTATAAATCTAAAAGAATCTCCTATAGCATGTGCTCCAGTTGCGCAGGCAGTAGATACAGAATGATTAGGGCCTCTAAAACCATATTTAATACTAATTTGCCCTCCAGCTAAATTTGGAAGAATTCGTGGGACAAAAAATGGACTCACATTGTGATATCCTTTTTTTAAAGCTTCGTATGTGGAGCAAACGTCTTGTAAGTCAATCATCCCCATTCCCACAGCTACTCCAGTTTTTAACTTAATTTCCTCACTTAAATTTAGCAGATTTGAATCTGTTAATGCTTCATTGGCAGCTAAGAGGGCATAACCTGTAGCCGGAGCCATAGATTTTAACTGGCTTTTTGAGAAATGAGTGGAAAGCTGGAATTTATCACCATTTTCTTTCACAAAACCAGCAACTCTACATGGCAAATGGGCATATTCAGAGGATTCCAATTTTGTAATTCCACAGCGACCAGCAATAATATTTTTCCATGATTCTTTTAAGGTGGAACCTAGAGGACTTAAAGCCCCTATCCCTGTAACTACAACTCTTCTTTGCATTTTTGTCTGGCAGTTTTATTTTAAAATAAAATTAAACAATTAACCCAAAATAACCAAAACTTAACCAAACCACACATAATAAATTAATATCATAATAACAATAACAAACTTTTTTTTCCGTGTGAATAACCCATTATGAGGCACTATCAGCTGATCGATAGTGATTCCAAGTCCACTCCACTCCAGTGACATATGAGCCGCTTTCCAGTATAATTTTTGGTGCATGAAGCCTCCTGAGTGAGGTGCGAGACAAGAGTCTAGGGAGCAGACAGACGGAGGTATATTTCACTTTTCGCATGGCCCTCCGCTCGCTACGGTGCTCAAGAAAAGGAAACTAAGGTGCTAACTAAACCTAACCTAAGACATAGCTCCGTCTCTCTGTTCCCTAGACTCTTTTCATATCGAGCACTAAAAGAATTAAAAAGAATATCGCAAGTCGCTAGCGCACAGTTGCCAAATTGTTGTTTTGTTTGATCTTGCTTTGTAGCCGAGTTTACATTTAAATTAAGTATGAGAGTATTGAGAGTATACATATTTCTAAATTATACGTCTCTAGCGCCTGAATGTTCATAACATAACATATCATTTTTTTTTATACTTGTTGTAGCGTCACAACCCTTCGTGGGTCTTGTCTTAGCTGCACTACGACTTGTCTCCACCTACGTGGTCTGCACATATCCCTGTCCAACACAACCTCCTTCCAGTCCCGTACTCCCAAGACTTTTACACCCTTTCCGATATTGTCCCTCCATCTAAGCCTTGGTCTTCCTAAAGGTCTCTTGCCCACTGGGTTTTCCTCCCATATCCTCTTGATAAGACGTTCATTCGGCGATCTCTGTACGTGTTCGGCCCATCTGAGCTTTTGTGCTTTTATTTCGTTTACTAAACTCGATCTTTTGTACATGTTCTTAAGCTCCTCATTCGTTCTTATTCGATATTGAACCGTTCTCTCATTTACTGTTGACCCAAAGATTTTCCGCAACATCTTTCGTTCAAAGCGTCTTAGCGCTAGTTCGTTCTGCCTAGTCATTGTCCATGTTTCCGAATCGTACATAATAATTGGCTTGATTACTGCCGAATATATCCGTATTTTAGAAATTGTAGGTGTCCATGGTTATGTTTTGTCCTATTCTGTCCCTTCCTGCTCTCCGTCTGACATGCATATATTTGGTCTTGTCCTCGTTGATCGTGAGGTCTACCTTCTTGGTCTCCTCTATGTTCATGAACATTTCTTTTGTTTTAATCGTACTGCTTCCTACCGTGTCAATGTCGTCGGCATACGCCAAGATCATTTCTGGGCCCTTATTTGTAAATATTTAAAGACCAATACTCGTTTCTTTGATAGCCATGTCCAGCAGTATGTTAAAGAGCAATGGTGACAGGCCATCGCCCTGTTTTAGGCCATTGTTGATGGAGAATGTTTCAGTGTTGTTCTTTCCTATCCTAACTTTGGCATTAGAGTTTTCTACGCATATCTTGGTTAACTTTATGATCTTTTCTGGTACTCATATGCCTTCCAACGCTTGCCAGATACTTTCCCTGGTGAGGCTATCGTATGCCTGATGGAAATCTACGTCTCAGCTTTTCTCTAGGGGCTGCCTTATGGTGAATATTTGATCTGTTGTTGATCTCTTGGGTCGGAACCCGCATTGGTAGTCCCCTAAGTTGTCTTCTGCATGTTATATTTAGCAGGGTTATTCGCATATAGATTTTACAGGCCAGCCGGTCTCCTTTCTTATGAATGGGGATGATGATACCCTCATTCCACTCCTTTGGTAGGGTTCCCGTTTTCCATATGTTTTTCAGTAGCTCTAGTATGACAGTATATAGATGTTCTCATCCATATTTTATGCACTCCGCCGTTATGGAGTCTTCTAGTCTACAAGAAAAAAATCGCCTCGTTCTGCAATAAGCACACCCGTAAGCAGATGTAATTTTTTTTATTTCCCACTTGGTACATAAATGAAAAGCAATTGTCTAGTTACTTACGTGCGTGTTGTACTAGTGCGAAAAATTGTCAGTCGGTTTGCCCGTATTTACAAGACGTTGCGGGGACCGGGTCACAGGGCTTCACAGTTGTTTTACATTTTATTTTCACTTCACGTATGGCCCTCCGCTCGCATCACTTACTCCGGTGTGCGACCAAACAAAACTCACCCAAATTAAAAAAAACATGACTGAAAAAAATTAAAAACTTCGACGGGAATCAAACCCAGACACTTACGTCTGGAGACTATCCCATAACTCTCAGCACCATGCCTAAATTCACTTTTTACAGACCCTCCGCTTGCTACGGGGGCTCAAGAGGACACTAACCAGGTGCTAACCCAAGACATACTCAAAATCAAGAAAAAAAATGTTTAGAAATATAACCTTAAAAAAAATAAAAAGAAACCGATGGGGTTTGAACTCGCGTTGCCGAAGTGAAGGCTAACGATGCAAACCTCTAGACCATCAGAGGCATACAAACGATTTGTTAAATCACGAAGTACATGAAAACAGCTGACTGCTGAGAGTTATGGGATAGTTGCCAGACATAACTAACCCATATATATAATACGGATATATTGCGTGTTGTATCAATGGTTGTATTAGAATATCCATATACGTATAAAAGAATATATGGCGTGCTGTGTCAGCGATTTGAAGCAAACATATGAAGGATAGAGATACAAATCCTACATAAGTCCGTCCTTCATGTTAAGCAAGTCATCAATGCGCATGGGCGAAATTGGGACTTTCAATTGGTTATTTTAAATCCAGCTCTATCCAATAGCAGTTTCAGGCTGTGAGCGGCATTATTTGAAGTTTAAATTTAGGTCAATCCGACAAACGTGATCCTGCCACTTTTAAAATGTGTATTGTTTTAGTACGTAGTATTAAATATATCTATATATTTTCTTTAGTACAGATAGTAGAGGGCTCTTACATGTAATTACGTGCAGTGTTTGTAAGATGTACCTTTAAATAAATTTCTAATGCCTAGTGTTTCTTTTTTGCAATTGTTTCAGGTGAAAAACAAAAATACAAGAGCAACGTAATTACCTATACGAGTAATAAGATGGTTTGAATAAAAGGAAAAATGTAAAATAACAATTTTTGCCAGAAAGAACAATTAAGAGTAGTGATTATTTTAGGAAGTCTTCGACTACATTTGCTCAATTTTTGAATGTAGCGTCGTAAATCTCTGTTAGATCTAAATTATTATCTAGTAGGTATCGCTATCTTTCCTATGTAAATAAATGCTCTAGAATTACAAATGTCTCAATACTATTTGACTGTGCCAGCTAATGCTATCAAACTTCTAGTTTTTAGTCGTTGGCTGATGTACCTATGATGTATGGGAATCTCCTGCAATAAACTATATTTTAAATGCTGCTTTACACTTCAATATTTTCAGAAATAAAATCGGGTTTTACTTTATGTATAGAGTATCTACTAGTTTCAGAAGACACAGTAGTGTGCTTACGTAAATGTGTATTGTTATAAACAGCAAACTAACAAATTTAATATTTACTCCTATTAGCCTTACCAAAACAATTTGTTTCTATAAACACTGGGTATAATGACTTTTAATCATAATAATAAACATTCTTTATTTCTAATAAATTACATTAAAACATATGCAACATGATAGGACACAGTGCGTCAATAAATGTGGCGAGTTAACTTCGCCAACATATCTTGGTTCACCAAATTTTTTTTTGTGGGAGTTTCTTCCTCAAGCTTGTACTACTTCAATAAGAGAACTGACTGTGCCAGATGAGCATGGATCCATCATGTGTTGGGCTAAAAACAAAATAGATATAGATATAATTGCACTCTAAATATCCTATAGATCAGTCCACGCTCAAAAGTTAGCGTGGTATGGAGAACTAAGGCGGGTAAGTATATTTATTTTATCGTAGTGTCATAGGTTAGTAAAAGGTGCCTGAGTCTCCAACAATGCACCATTATTCCCCATAAGAAAAGCATTGCCATAAGGCGCCACGCTAACTTTTGAGCATAGACTGATCTATAGAGGCATAATTTTTCAACATGTATTTTGTTTCTTGGACATAACATATAGCATTATAAATTTCCCACCAATTCATTAATATTTAAATTTGTTCAGTCCTGTATATTGAAATTTTTATATTGCGATACCTAGCATATTTTAAAAATATTGATATTGTAACAGAATACTTACATGCACTAGGCACCATTTCAGTTTCAATTCCTATTTCTACTACTTTACGTTTCCCTGACACGTTTGAGGTAGATGAATGATGAGACTTTAAGATTGATGGAACACTTTCAGGCTTCAATACTAATTTGTATCCCAATTCTTTAGCTTCGGAATCGACATAAGTAGGAATAAAATACCGAGAACATATTTGTACGGTAGAAGCATCATCTTGTAATCTTGTCTCGTCCAAATTACAAAAGTCCAACCAAATTGGCGTGTTCTAGGATTTTTGGGAATCCTAAAAAACCAAAATATGTTTTACATAAGTAACTATAAACTATAATTACAATTTGTGATGATTTCTTTTAAAAATAACAAAATCTACATACCTATGTCATTGTTTACTTGCTTGCTTCTTTCTTCATTGCACCACAAAAAAAACAATGTTTATTACGGCCCATTTTACAATGAATTGTATATTTCATTGAGTGCATACAAGCAATAGCGGATAATGATAAGAATCAGAAACAATAACAGAATATTTGATAAAATAAAATAATAAAATCAAAATGTCGACTTGACCACAAAATAAACTATTCCTCTTTGATTTGAAGTTTGAAGTCTTTGACGCCTTTCCGACTGACATCGGCACTTTCGACAGCAAACCAATGAAAATAGAGAATTTCGAGTATGCGCAAAAGGGATTTGCTAACACGGAAGGATAAACTTATGCGGTCTTAATATGCCTCTCTCTCTGTCTTTGCTTCAAATACCACTCATTAGCTGGGTTCGGGTATTAAAATGGAGTTGGAGGCGAGTGCGCGTGGATTTTCGGGCACGTGACCTTGGAGCGTATGGTGTCAAAAATGTATAGTCGAACGCTTCGGAGTTGTTGGACCTGGGAAACTGGGAACGATAGATTACTGACGGATTCAAGACAGCTGTTTTCTGATTTCAATTTTAAATTTTAATATTTAGAAAAAGGGGTTTTTTATTTAAGAGGATTCAAACACAATGTTTGGATTAGTTTGGGTTACAAATTTTATTAAGGACATTTTTTTGACGATTCCTCAGATGAAGAAGATAATATCATAGAAAAAATCGATAATTTCGCAGAGATTGCAATACCCCTTTTTGATGACAATCAATTTAAGAAACACTTTCGAATGTTACCAAGGACATTTGAAGATTTGCTGATAAAAAATACATAGCGTTGCAGGTTTAAAAGGAAAAGGTATTGTTATGCTGAGGTCTTTTGAATTGATGCACTTGGCCTAGAATACCTATATTTCTTCCAATTCAAATTAATAGTTTTGGTTTTGAATACTCATCTTGGTTTTCCTGTTTGGTTGATTCGTTTCACAAAATATTATTTTGTAATTCGTTTCTTACATTTTTACAAAACAAGACTCAGTTTATGCCGTCACACAGTTAAATACCGTCATTCGGATACGGTATTATAAACTGTGACATTAGATCAATAACTCAAATTTAGTAGTGATTTTATCGACGTATTAGAACGAAATAAACATATCGACTACTATTCCCAGATCTCAAATGAATTTTTCATTAAAGTTATGAAGACACAGCGACCAACGAACTTTTAAAATGAAAATCGAAAATGACACCTCGATTCTGATACCACGCATGCCCACTCCAAGATCTTCCTTCTGCGAGATGGAACTTTTGGAGTAAACTCTTTTTACCCCACTCCGTAATAGTCGAACGTTAATGGGGCACTAGCGGTATATTCTTTTTATATGAGAATATCATAGCTCTGGAGTTCACCGATGAAGGGAGATAAAACATATGTGTATTGCTGTACCGTAATATCATGATGCGGCACTGCACATGCGCCGGTATCCTACGCGCCGACGCACGCCGACAGAATTTGAAAATTATTATTGTGTTAAAATGAAAATGTGAGGTTCTGGGGCCGTAAAAACAACTTAAAATAACAAATCAATACCGTTTTATTTCATAAATGAATTATCTTTTGTTGATTTATTCCAAAGCTAAATTAAAATACTATGTGAATACAGTGTTTCCCAGGATAGATGGTCTAAGAGGACAAATGGAGCAGCAGAATGAAAGAGCCCAAAAAATAGAAATCAAAAAGCTAAATAAACTTTTTTCATAGAAATTATGGTTATGAAGATATTTGACAACAAAAATGATCCTAAAGAGATTTAAATCAATATTTAGTTACAAATATATTAATAATCATACTTTCTATGAAAAATTTATGTGGCCTTTCGATTTCTCTTTTTTGCGCTCTTTCATTTTGCTGCTTCAAAAAGATTTGAAACAAAAGTTTTTAATTATGCAAATCTACATTGTTATGCTTAATATGAACCCTGTAGAACATATTTTCTAAACAAGCAAAAACTTTTATTAAGAGTGACTTTTTCCTACCTCTCACTTTTTGGTTCATTTGTGCTCTTGGAACACCTATCCTGGTACACACTGTAGAACTTATGGATGTGTTCACGTAAGAGCAATCTAGTATGTATGTATGCAAAGGCCTGTTCATTTGGCTTTGCTCAACCTGCTCGGAAAATGAAATAAATCAGCTCGGAGCAGAACACAAAATGCTACGTCTGCACTCCAAGCAGATATTTCCTGCTCGGACGACTTCCTAGCTTGCTACCCCAAATGAATGCACTTTTTGTTAAGACAGCACGTGGATAGGATATTTTATATATATAGGGATATTTTTCTCAAAAAGATCACGATGCCTTTCAGCCTTTCAAAAAGTGAGGTCATATTATTATTTTATATTCCGCGGCTTTTGTTGATTATCTGTCATCTTTCTGCTTTTGCTCTAACTGCTCCACCTCCTGACTAGGTGCAAGTAGAGCATGATCTAACTGATCTTGAGCACAGTGCTCCATCCCAAGCGAACCAAAAAATCTCAGCTGCTCGAGCCAAATGAACATCGATCACTTGCTCCAAGCCGCTTAGGCTCGTAAGAAACGAAACTAATATCGTTTAAAAAAATAATTTATTCTAAACTTGAATTATACAAAATTCCCGGTCGACGCTCAATGCGCTCTCGGTTGGGTCTTAAAATCGAGTGTCTCTATTATTGAAGGATCCTTTACAGTCAACAGGCAATATAACAGAAACATCTGGCTCGATGGTTAACTCTTAAAACTAATAATCATAAAATCTAAATAGCCTGGGCTCTAGGAAACGTTCTAGTTGGAACCGATGTCAAGGGGTCGAATTCCAAGAAGGTGATTGCTCACACGGCCTCTCCTGACTGTAATTCGCTCTCGAATTGCCATCCTATCTGAAACAATAAAAAACACCAGCAGAATCCAACACAAGTCTTTTATAAATCTACAGTATGTGTGTGCCTGGCGAGCCAACTACAAGTATCAATTAAAAAATACATCCATCTATCTCTCTTAATACTTTAAATGTAATTTTGTCACATTTTAGCGCCTGACCTTTAACTCAATACGAGTAAAAACAAAACCAAGTGCAAAGCGTCTGGCTTTCAACACAATACAAGTAAAATAAAACAAATGCAAAGCGTCTGGCTTTCAACACAATACAAGCAAATTAAAGCAAATGCAAAGCGTCTGGCTTTCAACACTATACAAGCAAAATAAAACAATTGCAAAGCGTCTGGCTTTCAACACAATACAAGTAAAATAAAACAAATGCAAAGCGTCTGGCTTTCAACACAATACAAACAAAATTAAACAAATGCAAAGCGTCTGGCTTTCAACACTATATAGGTAAAAATAAATTAAACAAGATTTTATAATTAACTGGTCTTACCACTGCAATTAGGTAATAAAAAGCAACAAAACAGTTTAAAAAATAATTTTATTTACAATAACAATGGTTGTATAGCTAATCATTGACCTTTAAATAATACTAATTTTGTATATTTCTGACGGATATACTCATCTTTTGCTGACATTTTGCTGGCCTCATGGAAGCAGCGGACATTTATATAACATTTTATAACTAATTTGCTTAATTGAACTTTGTGATTGTCAAGGATATCCTGCGACATCACATGATCGTTCATTTCGCTGGTGTTAAATGGAGCCCTTAATTTTTGAAATATTTCGTTCATGATCACTGTTGGAATATTTTTAGAAGTTAAACGATGCGAATTCTGTCGTAATATTTTTTCGTACAGTGTGCATATAGCACATACATCTTTAGATGGTGCTAAATAATAAGTTCCTCGATCTTTCAATTTCGATAACAGTGGCAAATCTTTCCCAATTATGTGCTGAAGACATATGTTACAATTAATTTTTTTTGAATTTTTTTTGGAAATGTAGCCTGCAATATACTCAACTACATTTTCCACATATGGGCGTAATTGCCAAAAACTGCTAATATAATCATGTCCAAAATCTGATAAGGGTTTATCAAGTATCGAAGGATCACCCAAGGGACATGTAATCTTTTGCTTTCTTGTTGAGGCAACATACAAAATTTCAACCCCATCGAAGAGGCAGTTACCATTTTCTACCTCTTTGATTTCATGCCTCACTAACAAACGTTTATATGCGGTTTTGAATTGGAGGGCATTTGGGTTGTTATTGAACCCTCCCCTACTTCTTATTGCACTAAAAAATGTCTCTAAATAATCTTGTGATAATTTATAAGTTAATAAGTAACTTAATCCTTTGCTTTTTAAAATATCAAATAGTGGAAACATGTTTGTTAAAAATATGATTAAGCCTAAAAAGCCAGTTTTCCTATTAGATTTTAGAATAGCTTCACCTTCTCCATCCTTAATATTATTTATATAAGTGATAAAACTACTTGCATACTCCTTCAAAGTGTCATAGTTTTGTTCTGTTAATGGAGTGTCAAATTGTCTTTTTGAAAATTTGTTTTTACAATTCAGCATATCTGCCATGTTGTTGAATTGCAAACAGAAAATACCTGTAGGCAAACAACCATCAAACTGTCTTCTTAATTTATAATCCGGCACTTTACTTAAAAAAACAAAAGACTTATAAATACTTTCACTCAGTACCTGCATTGCTAACCGAACATTCATTCTATTGTTGGTATAATTAATATGTTTAGCAGTTAATTTGTTCGCTAACCGAACACCCTCATCTTTTTGTAACTCATGCAAATTTACAATATATTGCCAATTGATAATATTACCATCTTCAGTTTTTAGAATTTTTTTGTCTCCTAGAGTATTTCTAATTAATTTGATCATGTGGCACAAGTCTAGAAACACATAACAAATTTCTGATGTCACTGGGTTCTGAAAATATGGCTTAAAATTTGTACCATAATCGAAATTTGCCCCTAAACTTGTGCACATATTCAAATTTGTTGATGCTCCATCAAAGGTTATGGAGTACACTTTAACATTGATTTCTTCTAATAAACGAAATGCTTGAGTTAATATATTAGCCCGCTGACTTCCATTCAACCCACGATTTAGAAAATACCCAATGGGTATTTTCCAGCTATTGTCTAAAGATACAGCCATAAAAACCAAAGAATTTGTTGCCATTGGCACATTGTCATTGTCTTGTTTATCAATCATTGTTCCACAATCAACACCACCATGAAACTCACCTTGATGGTAAACTGTAGATTCTTTGATAGACATTTCATCTATGACTAAGTTAATTATAACTTGTTTTGAACTAGCACGAAGACCTATAGCATCAAATGCTTCCTTTGTAAAGCCTGGAGAACCATCAACCACTCTGTACCATTGGCGCAGTGTTGATGGATGTGGCAAAAGTTTCTCCCAATGTTTTCGAACATAATTATAGGCCTTGGGAGAATAAAAGTGTAGAGTTAAAGCAAAACTTCGTATATCTGCTGAATATTGCCCTTTCCCTTTGATTTTTCTTGAAATAACTTCTCTCACAGTATTAGGTAATATATCCTGAAAAGGAAGATACATAAATTGTAGAGTATAATCTGGATAAACTCTACTCGTAACAACACCCAAAGCATAACAAATGTAGCAAATATTACATGTAACTACACAACCATGCACATGTTTCAACTTTTAATGTGGATGATAATGTTTAAATAGTACTAAATAAAACTATATACTTCTAATAATGAAATGAAATATGAATTTATTAATCCAAGGATATACGACAAGTCAAAACAGAATATCCAAACCAAATCTTATAAATCCACACTTCTTACCTTTAATAGTAATTTGTTATGCCATGGGTCAAAATTTTTGTATTATTTATATAAATGTACCATTAAAGTCTCCCCTGCTTCTTCAGTCATCAATCCTTTCTTAGTTAAATGTTGCATCATATCTTTTAGGGAAGAAATGCGTTTTAAAAGATATCTATTTTTGTCTTGAAGACTTTTAATTTTCTTTGATTTGTTGTTATCAGTTCTCCTCACTAACTGCAGAACTCTACGAGCTCTTTTAGGGGTTGCCATATCCGGTGTTCTAATCTCAGAGATGTGTCATGGCTCTGCAAATCTTCGTTTTTTAGGAGTGTGGAGTCGTTGTACAAGTTCCTTAACTGAAAATTAACAAATGCATTACAATATCAAACAAGATTTTATATCTTACCCTGCGGATTAGCACTAAAAGGACTAGTACAGAGTTCTGATTGCAGTTCCATCCCGTTAGGTCCAGTTAATTGACAAATATTTGCAGTTGAAGTAGATGCACACATTTCAGAATCTGTTGTCATTGCTTCGGCAGGAGTAACCAGCAATGTATTATCTTCTGTTGCAGACTTCGAATCAGATAAAACTTGAAGTGATACATCAACTACTAAAGGCGGCGGATGAGGCACTAATATTGAGGGCACTGCATCTTTTTTTAGAACCATTCTTCCCCCTAGTAACTTTGCATTGGGTTCAATATAATCATTCACATTAAAGTGAACTGAGCAAATTTTAACTTTTGCTACATCATCCACTTCTTCAGATAATCCACAAGCCTTAAACCATGCTTGGCGGACCTTTGCATCATTCGGAAACCTTCAACAATTTTCAAATAATAAATATTTTGCTCACAAACTAAGCGCCCCACATGCGCTGCCACCGTTTGCCGTTCGCAAACTCCAATTGACTCCAGTAGACTCCACGTCTCTCGCACTATGGCTAAATCCGAGTAGAAAAATCCCTTATTTTCCGCCTTTTTTAACGGTAAAAAGGCTTAATCTATTCTCCCTGCTAAAAGAAACAACTTTGTTTCTATAAACGTTTTTGATCCGACATCATCCGAGTGCGCTAGCGCCGATTTTTGGGCTGGAGTCAGTGGAGTCTGCTTTTCAGATCTATTCCTATACGCGCAAAATATTTTTTCTTCAAACGTCAGTAAATCCGTCATTACTCGACTGTGTAGGCGGCAGTGAAGTTTCGTTTTTCCTCCGCCGGAGCTTTACTTTTCACTTTTCCGCCGGCGGAGGTAAAAGTGTTGTCATAGCAACATAGATACAATACAAACAAACATCAAAATAAGCGTCAACAACTCAAGAGTTAAGCTGCATTTACATCCAATTTGAAGTCCAAGTCAAAGTGCAATTCGCAAATATTCCATTTACATTGAACGGATTTTTAGGTTATGTAATTATACTTATGAAATGTTTTATTTTGTGTGTTGTAAATTGCCAGATAATTACAAATCATTTTTAAGAACAATTCCTCGTTGAAATCGTTTTTTTCAATTACAGTGCCTTCAAAAAAATAATTTTCATCAAAGTGGGGCCCTTCAAAGTCCATTTAAGATGTGTGCGAATTATTTGATACAAATGTTAATTTATTCTAACACAAATTTGAAATTTACCTAACCCATAGATAAATTAGACCTAACCTAAACAAAGCAACGTTAAGAATATTAAGATAAACAAAAATAATCTAACCTACAAATTTGTTTTCTGCTTGCGTTTGGCAAGCAGCTTAACAAAATTCAAAGTGCACTTCAAAGTTAACTTCAAATTTTGTCCAATGTAAATGCTACGTGCTGTCACCATATGACAAGCAGGCAAATTTCAGCTTGAATTTGACTTCAAATTGAATGTAAATGCAGCTTTATTAAACTAAAATTTGAATTTATCACTCAATTTGTGACTGCATTTCTAAAAATCACTAATTTAGGAACAAATTGGTTATTATTTAATCGAACTTACTCAATAACTGCTTATCAATACGGAATTAAAATGCAATCGAAAACGCAATTTTAAAAATATAATTATTGTTGACAGTGTCCACTGACAGCTTTATGTTACATTACTATAGCAACAACCTGAGCCTATTCACCGACATCGCACCGGTCTAAGCCGCCTTGCGAACCCACTTATCTTTAATAATAATTATTATTACTATTAAAAAGAGACGTTTTTGGATAATTTGTCGACATTTGAAGAAAAAACAGCATATTTTATTTGGAGGAAAAGTTACTTTTCATGGCTTGCTCTCTATTACCAGCCTCACTCCGTTCGGCTGTTAAACACGAGCGCGCCATGAAAAGTATTACTTTTCCTCCATATAAAATAATATACTATTTTCTTCTTGGCCTTGAGCGTCAAATTTTTTTTCCGGCAATACACGGGGTATAGAAAGCTTGACTCCACTGACTCCAGCACACATAATCGGCGCTAGCTCACTCAGATGATGTCGGATCAAAAACGTTTATAGAAACAAAGTTGTTTCTTTTAGCAGGGAGAATAGATTAAGCCTTTTTGCCGGAAAAAAGGGTGGAAAATAAGGGATTTTTCATGCTCTGATTTAGCCATAGTGCGAGAGACGCGGAGTCTATTGGAGTCAACTGGAGCCAGGCAAGGTGGTAGTGGCGCCCTCTCACTGATCGTCGCTGGCCGCTGACGGAACTAATGGTGCGCGTATTCCTGCCAGGACAAAAAGAATAACGAAATAAAGACATAAGTATTTTTTCATTATTTTTTGTTGGCATAATTATATTTATTCTTCTTTTTATAATTATTTTTTGTTGGCACCCAAAAATATAATCTCGCATAAGCATGGCGGTGCTTTTTGTGGTTATACGACAGTTCTAAGCTACTGAAAATGAAGAAAAAAAACAAAAAATGATATATCTAAGTTTGGCTCTAGTATGAACTATGTTTATTGGTATAAAAATCAAAAAATAATACATATAGGTATATAAATGATAAATGAGTCTTAATAAAACGTGTAAGTAATGACGCTAGCGCAACCAAAAACACATAAATTGCAGCGCGGCACAGGTCTACAGGGATCTTTTATACAGGTGTCATGTTGAGAAAAAAGCGTCGTATGCTTTATGGGTTTTTGGTTGCCTGTGGAATCATGTACATATTATATACAGAGAATGAAAAAAAATTATGTTATTATTATGAGTACACATTTTATGTAGATGTTTGTGCCGTGCTCTCACTAGTTTGTAAGCGCTCGCAGGTGGCCGTATGTTTCCGAAGAACTTTCTTATTACTAAATGTCTTTGAACAGCCGTCACAGGAATGTGCATTACAAAATTTTATATGATGTGCCACAGTACAAGTTGAAAATTCGCGCCCACAGGTTGGGCAAGGGCGCGTGGCATGGGACGCAGTGCTGCGAGGCTCCTGTAGACAATGATGTTTTTTGAAATATCCTCTGTTGGCAAAAGTGCGCGTGCAATTCGGACAGACAACGCGTGCAGTGAGGCGTTGCGACAAGGGCATGCTGTCTGGCGAAAGAGGTTGCAGCAAAGGCGCCTCGTCACCAAGAGTGCTCTCTGGGGTGCGTTCGCGCTGGGCCGATACATTATTTCGATGCTTCTTGGTGCGACAATGGGCAGACCAATCCGAAATAGATACAGCACAGACTTTGCATGTGCGTCGTAGCGGTGTAGCCCGGACAGTCCCATCGGCCGGCTGAAACAAAAGAAAAAAAAATTAGTATTGACGCACCAAAAACGGCGGTGGGTTTTGGCGAAAAAAAAATCATTTTTACTACGGTACTTTTTCTGGCAGACATCACAGGAAAATGTGTGGTTATGAATCTTCACCATATGAGTCTCCAAGTTGTACTTGACATAGAATTGGGCGACGCAATTGTCGACCGGACAATCGTACACTGTGACACTTTTGAACAATACTAATCGGTCTAAAAACGGGCGATTGCGGCGACGTCTGGGGTGTTACCAAGGGCGGTTACGCGCGGTAATAGCACCACGAAGTCCCGAAGTGGAGGGCTGTGCCAGCGTGAATGCCGTGATTGATCCAGCGTTGCTATCAGCAAAAGTACTCGACCAAATGACGGCATTGGAAGACGAAGCAGTGCCTAAAGGAGTCTGTAAACCGGAAAATGGAAGGTTTCTGACTGCCGAAATGTGGACTATCGTAACAGAGTGGATGGGCGAAGTTTGCGAAGCGGAAAAGTACTTAATATAAAATCTTAAAACTTACTTGTGAAGAGTTGTCTTGGATCGCTGGTTTGTTGTTTGTTTCTTGTCAAATAGACACAAATAACAATTTTTCGACATAATGCACAAAAAAACATAAATCAGTACAAAGAGAATGCCAAAAAATAAAAAATATTCAAACAAAGATAATGATAACTCGAAGCAGTCGAAACTCGAAATCGAAATACCTAGGTTAACGTTGGAGTCCGTTGGACGCGAAGCGAACGTTGTCAAATGTCAAATCTGAAGCTACGATTCTGATTGCAGGGTTGCCAGACCGTTCGGTTCGATTTCCCCAGTCCAAATTCGAAAATCCCTCAAATTTACGACTTTTTGAAAAAAATACCCCAAAATAATTTGTTTTTTGTTTTCGAAGATTATGATATGGTATTCCTGGATTTTAATAATTTTTCGTGGCTATAATATTTTCCCTATATCTCTAATATACCCCCAAAATAATCTCTGTTAAAAATAAAGCCTCAAGAACTAGAAAATATTTAGTGCAAATAAAGCTACTTGGTCCAGGATTTTTTTTTATTTTTCAAATGAAAGAGAGAACTTAAACCAACAGTAAAAATAAGATTAAATAGAGAAGGTGTATGAAGCATATATTTAATACTCCTAAATATATGGTATGAAGTGAAAACTCCAATAAAGCGATATTATAAGCTAAATAAAAATAAGAAAAATATTTTTTTGAAAGGAGGCTTCGGGTATCGAACCCGATACCTCTCGCACCTCAGTCGAAGGTTTTTGCCAAAAACGAGTATAAGTATACGGACCTTTATAATACATACCTAGTCGATTATTGTTTAAGCGGGCCCAAAGGCGTTTTCACTTCAAAAATATAATATTTCTTGAACTGATAAGTATATTTCACCTAAGATTATTTCCCTAAAGTTAAATAACGATAAATTTCTTTAAAAGTATATAAAACCACTTGGCGGATTAAATATTTTTATGTCACAACTATAGATGGCGTCAGCGCAGCTCGGACATAAAGATTAGTAAAATATATATTTTTTAAATTTTATGATCAGAATAATTGAATCTTTGTGTTTATATCTGAGTTTGTGATTTAAGAGATCAGATTTGAGTCGAATCGCGTAAAACTTAAAATCCCCTGTTATTCCCCAGGTTAATATTCTTTCCCCAGTAGAAATCCCCAGAATAAAATATCCCCGAAAAATACCCCAAAGAAAAAAAAATCCCCTAATTTTTGGGGAAAATCCCCTAATCTGGCAACCCTGTCTGATTGCTTGAAAGTGGGCGCATGTGTACAAGATATCATTTTACCTACGGTACCGCCATATATTGCTGTCTCGTTTTGATTTCGTAATGTTCGATGCTGCACAGGCAATATATCCGTATTATATATATGAACCAACTAACCCAGACCGCCGTATCACAAACACAGCATCCAACCACTGGCTACGAGACCATTTGAACGATTTGCCTCTACGTAGCAGCCTACACAAATTTTCCATACGCTTCCGCGTGATTACAGTGACTCACGTGGCGGTTTAAAAACTAGTCAATTGGATTGAATATCTTACTGTTGCTTCCTGATGGGATTTAAGTACTAATACCACCTGTGAATTGTGAATCGTCGTTCGAAAATGAATCGTTGTTAGAAATGATATGAGATCCTATTGTACTAGTTTTTTTTTCTAGATTTTGGGTATGTTTTGGGTTAGTGTCGTTTGGTTGGGCCCCCGGAGCGAGCGAAGCGAGCTGAGGGCCATGAGTGATGTGAAATATTAGTTTGTTTATAAAAAATAATTGAGTTTAGAGCCCATTTATAGTGGATATACCTACAGCAGCTTGCATGTAGATCCGCGAATATGTTCCACTACCCACTATTCAAAACATATTACAACAATAATAACGTACGCGCCGATGATTGCCGAATATATGGGAAAATTCTGTAAGCTGCTACGTCGACGCAAGTCTTGAAAGCAATTCGCTGGACAATAAGATATGTCCAAGAATCGTAAGCTAATTTTATGATTGTTGCGGTGTGTCAACAATGTAATGCGCACGCTACTCTGAAGCCCTGTGAGCGGGGTCTCGGAAACGTCTACTTTCGTATACTCTTTTGTTACGCACGAGACGATCTCGTCAATTACAGTAGCATCTTCCGACGGCGATCTGGTTTGAACTTTTCTATTCGACGCGAGTCGACTTTGGCCGAATTACCCTTGTCTTCGCGGTACACTGAGTTGCTTCCAACGGTCTGGTAGGTCAGTGATTAGGTAGTCTTGATGCGAAAGTTGTTGGTTCGATCCCCGTCAGTGCCAAGCTAAGTATTTAATTCTTTTTAAGGTTATATTTGTAAAACGTTTTGCTTTTCTTGATTATGCCTTGTGTTGGTTTTGTTTGGTTGTGCCCTGGAGCAAGCGAAGCTAGTTGAGGGTCATGCGAAATAACTTAATTATTGCCGACATTCAGCCAAGGTCGCCGAAGGTCACCAGTAAAGTTCAAAGCAGACCGCTGTCTGAAGACGCTATTGTCAATTGAACATGGACTAACTTATGAAACCAGATAATGGTGGTTGAAAGTCCGCATAAAGCGTCGCGCAAACCAGAGCGGTGGCGGTGGCGGTAAAATCCTGTACGTGTATTTGCCAGATCGCTTCTGTTTGCGGTCTTTAATTAACTTACATGCACAGTATTTTACCGCCACCGCGCCCGCACTTACGTCTGGAGACTATCCCATAACTCTCAGCACCATGCCTAAATTCACTTTTTACAGGCCCTCCTCTCGCTACGGGGGCTCAAGAAAAGGAAACTAACCAGGTGCTAACCCAAGACATACTCAAAATCAAGAAAAAAAACTGTTTAGAAATATAACCTTAAAAAAAATAAAAAGAAACCGATGGGGTTTGAACTCGCGTTGCCGAAGTGAAGGCTAACGATACAAAACCCTAGCCCATCAGAGGCATACAAACGATTTGTTACATCACGAAGTACATGAAAACAGCTGACTGCTGAGAGTTATGGGATAGTCGCCAGACATAACTAGCGCCCGCCACCGCTCTGGTTTGCGCGACGCTTAAAGCTTGATGTAAATTAAAAATAACGACGCTCCCAACTTCACAGTACTCAATGTTTTTTGTTTGATTAGTACTTAAATGTCGAGAATGTTTTTTTGATTTCGTCGACACAAAATTTATTCATTTTGGAAGTTCGTTTTGGTCGATTGTTCGCAAAACGATGATGGTGTAAGATGATGGGTGATCAGTTTCGGAAAGTAGAACAATATTCGCCGAAATCATCTCCAAGGGGCGCCAGGTCCCCGGTAGTTTCCCGTCAAGATTCGTCTGGAACGCTCAAAACGACCATTTTACTAGGAAAAAACCCCTCTATCGTCCCTAGTGGACCCTTCTACCTGTTAAAAGAGCCACCAGGTAAAAATTTTCACTCAGAAAGATTAGAGTGCCTCAAAAATATGTTTTCTTCCTCAGTAGTAAAATTACGAGTAATGGCATCAATGATAGATGCAAGTGAATCAACTTACCACCCTAACTAAATAATTTTATGGTGCATTTCATACCATCCCTAATTTATGTATATTTTCTTATAGGTGAATCTGAAATAACAGGAGCTACAAATTTAATGGCCTATTATGGCCTCGAACATTCTTACAGCAAATTTAGTGGGAAAAAACTTAAAGAACAGCTTTCATCATTTCTACCAACCCTGCCAGGTGTTATAGGTAAATAATTATGCTTTTTCATTTTGAGAAAACTTACAAGTAAGTAACCAAGCATTATCAGTTTTCGATTAGTTAAGATTTTTAAATATGGTAGGCAAGAGGCCTGTTAAAAACAAGAAGCACATAGAAGCCTATTTATGCATGAAACAATCAGTGATTGATAAAAAATAGGAAAAGTCCATAAATAATGCAAATATTTGAAAAGCTTAACCATTTCATTATTTGAAACTGAAAAGACAGCAAAAGTAGTCAATGTTGTTATGTGACCTAACATTAAATTAGGTACACAAAGCTGATAGTAATTTAGAACCACAAAAGTCCAGAATAATAGTAGCAAAATTAAACATATTTTAAAGTCATTATTTGAAGGTAAGAAGGGAGCAAGAGCAACGCTTATGTGACATAACTAGTCAAGTATCAGTAATACTTGCTAGACACCTGTTTATAATAATCTAACATGAAGGTGTGCTTATTGTGATTTTAAATATAATAAGTATGGATATTTGTTTGATTCACAAACGTTATGTGATCTCAAAGCGAATCTCATAATATTTTTAAATCATAGAAGTTCCCAAACTGTGGAATACTCACTTTTTCACAATACAGACCTCAAAAATAGGTGTGACATCTCAACAGGGAAATCAATAAGGGCATTAGAATAGTCTATAGAGCTTTAAACAACATAATTTTATCTCTATGCTGAGTGCACGTTAGATGTCAATATTTTTATTAAATGTCTATTCAACATATTTTATTTTGCTAAAACCAATAGAAATAGTGTTATTACAAAGGACATTCTGAATAACTTTAGAACTATGGCGATTCAAAAGTAAGCACATGTAGGACTACTCATTACAATATCATTTATTCATATAATTTTAGATTCTCCAGGCCAATCTGATAATAGTTCGTTAAGAAGTGTCATAGAAAAACCCCCCGTAGGAGGCAAAGATCTGTTACCCCTTAGTAGTGCACAGCTGGAAGGATTTAGGTTACATCCTGGACCAGTAAGTATAACTTCATATTTTTTTACTTTCACCCAACTAATGTTTACTCTTCTGTTAACACTAGTTACCTGAACAGTACCGTTATACAAATGCCACTCCAATAAAAAAGCACAAAAACAAACATAAGAAACACAAACATAAAGAAGGAGGTCTTCCATCCACGGAAACTGCAGTTTCTGATGCTTCTGGAGATACTCATGAAAAGAAACACAAGAAACAGAAAAGGCATGATGAAGATAAGGAAAGGAAGAAGAGAAAAAAAGAGAAGAAGAGAAAGAAACAGAAACACAGTCCTGAACATAGTGGTGGGCTTACACCAAGTCAGCACTCGAGCTAGAAAGTTTAATATCCGAGATTAGGGTGATATGCGAGGCATGATATGCACTGATATGGATCTTGTACAAATACAGGAGTCTGTAGAAGTACAACAGTGAGTAATGTGTATATTTTTGGAAATTAAGTTGCAAACCTATTTTTATTTTTATAATTCCTTGATACATCTTGAATTTTATCTGAAAAGTTTTGGCATGCAAACAAATGTCAATTTTGTATCGATTTTTAAAACAAATGAAACTACTTTTATGTGTATTAAATTTTTTCAAAAATACTGTTTTATATAGTATACATTTATTATTTTTTATTTAAAATTTGCAACAGAATTGTATGATATAAACAGGTTTCTTTATATCATTTTATCTGTATGTAAGAATGAGCCTTTATATGAAGTTAATGTCATTTATAAAAGGTATATGCAGAGAGGAAATTGTGATTTCTACACGTGATGTGTTGTAAATCATAAATTTATGTTTTGGTATAAACATGAATAATTCACTAGATTATAGGATAACCTATGCAGTTATTTTTAGACTCAAGGGTTAGTACAAGGTTGGTACATTAAAAAAAACTGAGGCAATTCCATCAAGTTTTCTAAATGAAATTCATAAAGTCTCGCTCAACAATGTAAATATGTACAGACGTGTCTTGTTTCTCTCTATTTTCTTATTCTGCCTGTGAGACAAACAAGCAGCAACATTTGCTCTAACTTAAACTGCCATTACTGATATTCAAGCTTAAACAGTTGTCCAAGATATGAAATATTTGAGTTGACACAGCTTAGATAATTCGCTTTGCCAGCGAAAATGTTTTCTTTTGGAAGGGCAACACTCCTGGATTAATATTATAAGTTGGTGACTCCTATATTTTCTCTGTACTCATAGTGCACAAACAGTAATATAGTAATAAAATCAATGTTGATTTCATTACTATGTAGTTCACATAGATTATGAAAAAAAAAAAAAATAGGCATACCTATGATCAATAAATTGCCTAGTTAAAGGAAGCATACTCTTGACTTCCAATAATATAATTGAAACAAGTGGCGGCTCGTGACAATAAGAACTGGTGAATCTTATTTAATTACCTCCTCCCCCACACTCCAGCGAAAGTACCTAATACCAAGTTTTACCTACAGAACAGATTTTAAGGGGGAAAAAAACACACAGGATCATAAACGGGAAAATGTAAAGTAATTTTTATTTAGTTCTATTATTGAAAACCGAACCGAAAACCAACAACAAACAGATATTTCAAAAGTAATGTACGCACCTATACGCAAATGCAACGTCGCAACCGCTGTTAAACACGAATTAAAAACACCCGATATCCCAATTCGGAAATGAATCTTGCTTTCGAGGTGGTGTCATTCCCATAAGCGCTTATCTATAATATGAGACAATATGGTGCGTTGCCATGGCAACCACCGTAAACAACTGCATCGTTATAAACCGCAACGGGAGTTGATTCAATCAATGCGAAAGGTGATTCGACATGGAATGGAAATAAACTTTGCGCGTTTTGAGCAATATACCGATATACAATAATTATTCTGATTTTGTCTTCTATTCATAGTGACTGAACAACTCAACTTTTTATAATTTTATGTTGATTTGTTTATGATTTAAGTTAATATACTATGTTTTAATGATTGTAATTGAAAAATAGTATAAGTTGGAAAAATCTAAGGTGAATCATTGATTCACTTGGTGTAGGGTGACTGAGCCGGTTTTCGGACGCTTAACACGTTGATTCCCGCCAATTAGAGATGTGGTCCGTCACCAGAAACCATGGGAAGGTGGGATAGGTATTAAAGAGATATGGTCACCAGAGGCTCTATTGCGAAAAAAAAATGTTTTGCACAAACCATATCTTAAAAAAAAACATGTCCACTATATAGGACAGCGGTCCCTGGTGAGAAACTTCCTAAAATAGGCCGACGTCCACTTTATAAGAGACTGTTCTATACAAATTATAATCAAACTAAACATTTATTTCAACTTTTTACAAAACAACTGGTACATAGGAATAATAATTATTACAAAGTAGGGATTAAAGTTCTAGGTGCCAATTCTTGAAGCAAGGGACGACACATAGTCCTGGTTCCTCTGAACACATTGGGCAGTAATAGCGGGATTTCCTAGTAATTTTGTTCTGGCTGCATTGCCTACAGCGCTTCATCGGTGCCTGGCTTTTTGGCGTAGGTTTCACCGCTTCCAAATAGTGAAAATTTATATTCCCATCGTTGGACAGCACTTTTTTTTCCCTCCCATACACTGTTGTCAAACCTCTATTAAAATAATTGAAAATGGTTTTTACCTCACCCCCTTACCACAAGACAAGAGCCAAATATTTTAAACAAGTCTAGCTCAGGAAACCGATAAAGGTCTGTTTAACATATAATCATATGTATTTCCCGTTTAGTTAATAGGTGTGCAGTTAACTGGACGCGGTTTCTCGAACTAGCCTGATTGCGTCCAGTATACTGGACATGGGAGTCAACGTGTTAAGTGCATTGTGGGTAAAATATACGCTATATTTTACAGTCGAGGCAAACTTGTTTGAATTTAAAGGTATATAGTTCAGAATGTTATTAATTATTTCTATTAATGATTTGCACATGAGATGATAAATAGAAAGTTTATCATAAAAAGAAATATACGTGGTCAATTTCTCCCTTTATCGGACGGAATTTACCCATTACCGGACGCCACTTCACCTATTTTCGGACACAACTTTCCCTTACTAGACGTCACTTCCCCTATTTGATTTCGTAGTTAATACCTATAGAATACGGATATGAATAAAACAAATTCTAAAAATAAACATAAAAGGTAAAAAAAATGCAACACAAAAAAAATTTAGGTATGTATTTTTAACAGAACATTTTTTTCTTAATACCTACTTGATAAGACACACATCTTTGGTGTTTAAAAAACTAGGCTAGTAAAAATAAAAAATATATAAAAAAAAATCTAACACAAAAATATAGGTATGTGTATTTTTTTAAACGAAACAGTTTTTTTTGTCAATAATAAAACACAAGTTTTGGCGTTTAAAAACTAGGTAAATGATTATATAATTAGGTACGCAGTATTAAAAGAAACAAAAAAAATATTAACAAAAGTCACATCGATAGTCTTTTGGGGCAGCTTCCTCTTAAGCCATGCCAAGAAATTCTACGATCGTGTGCAATAATCACATCCAATATTTTTTTCTTCATCTTCTTCAGCATCACTTTCCAAAATCTCAAAACACGAGGTGCAATGAATTGACTTGTGTGAGGTCGCTGCTAATCTCTTTTTGTTTTCTTTAAAGTCTTCTTCTTTCTTTGAATTGCACTTTTTCCTTCATTTGTTTTTTTCTTTGTCATTTAATTTCTTTTCTTTTCTCTCTCAATTTTCCTATTTCGAATCATTTCAATTTTTTTTAATTTTTCGTCATCCTTATCTTTGTAATATTTTCTTTATGCCTCTGAGGGCCTTCCTTCTTCAAAAACGTCTTCTTTTTTTGTGTCTTTTAATATTTTTTCAACTGTATTTAATAAGTCGTTTTTTTTTTTTTTTAATTGGAAATCCAGATTTAGCTAAATTTATGACCCAATTAGAAATTTTGTTTTCTCCATCCAAACTAAGCCGAGGCTCGGGACCTGTCTTTCCTGTAGATTTTCCTTGAACCCTGTCATGGAGGGTGCTTTTAGGAACACCATACAACGCAGCAGCCGTCCTTACAGACATGTTCTCTTATCTTACAGCTATCATTGCAGATTGTACAGAAACATCTGAGTATTTAAAAAAAAAATCTTTTTTGGTTGCTTTTGGATTTTTTTATTCCAGTTTTTCTTTTGTGTTTTGGTGCTGAAACTTCAAGTTTCTTGGATTTGGACGGCATCTGAAATGGGACCAAAATAATAGTACTTACCTACCAAAAAATTGTCGGACGCATTAAAATACAAGTTATTTTAATGCTTCCGAGAAATGGGATCTGAAAGTCCCTTTCTCGGACACCCAATTTTGTAAGGAAAATCCTATTATAAAAACAGATTGTTTGGTGTCCGAAATCTGGATACCCAATATTCTTGATTAAATTCGTTTATTTAAAGAAATTGAGACAGAGATATTGCTTTACATAAGGTCAGAAAAAGATGGAAACAAGAAAAATGTATTAACCGGTTTTCGGACGCTCGTCCGAAAAAGGGAATTTCAGAGTTTCTGCATGCCGGTTTTCCGGACAGTATTTATTTTTTTTTGAAAAAAGATAAAAATGCAGGTTTAAGCACTTTTATTAAGTTTTATAGTATATAATCAAGCGAAAACGATAATAGAGACCAAACATTCCTAATCTACATCGATACTTACCATTTTTCAGGCACTATTTTACTTCAATTTGAACACAAAAAATGTAAACATCCTACGTGCAACGGAAACGACTGATAATAAAATGTTCTGACACATAAAATTTCTGCCACCAGGGGGTGCTAATTTTTAATATAGGAAAAGGTGATGTGGCAAATAATGAGAGCAGCTTAGACAACCATTACAAGCCTATTTAACTATTTTCAACACTTCTTAATGAAAACGTTCGAAAACGGGTAGTGTTCGGCTAACAGGCTCATTCACCCTATTAAGCGAGCCGCCACTGATTGAAACTGCATGCGTTTCCATGCCATTGAAAAATTAATTACATATATTTAAGGTGTTTGTAACTGGAAGGTTTGAGAGCTGAGGTTGAGCATTATGGTTTTATCATTTTGTGTGTAAATAAATACCATTTTTTTTTATATAAAATAGTTTTTTTATTGTAAAAAATCCTTGATATTGATTGTATTATAAAAAAAAACCAATTAAATACATTAAAAATTTAGATCTGGATTATTTTCATCGAATTTCTTTTTAATATCCTTTTCCAAGTTCCTCAAAAATTCGATAAATAAGTTAATCGGCTTCAAAAGGCTCGTTTTCTTGTAATCTTTGATTTTCACTTTGGTAGCTGATGGCTCATCAGCATCCATATGGGTTGCTTCTTGCTCTTTAGTTTTTTTGTCATAAGCATCAATTTCTTCAATGATCATGCTACAAACGAAATAATTGATAAAACTACAAATGAGCCAAGAAGAACTTCCGGTAAGTGTAATATCATGAAAAGGTTTTAAATAAATTGTACTACGCACAGTTTTATCCACAACACCGAAACAGATTTTTGCATTAGACGCGCGTTTCGTTTGCATCATCAGGAGATCCCAGCCCAGCAGCTAGACTGGCAGGACTTACTGCCTTTTTAAATTAAAGATTTTCTGATGATAAGTTTATTGCAATTTCTGAAGAATGAAGACTGGATTGATAGGATATTTATAATTGTGATTTTACAATGCTATGAAAAGAGCTTAAAGGTACTAAAAAGATAAATAAAATAATTTACAGATATTAAATGTGTCCCTGAATTCTAGGCACATGATTACTACTGTAATGGTTTGGATGTTAATACCTGTAAGGTAATTAATTTGTATTATCAATTTATTGATATTTTTCTAATTCAACTTTACCTTATAAGTTTTACTTTTAGAATAATTTTGAAATGTCTGTCAATGCCTACTTACCTTATAGTTGGTACATTGTTTGGGTCAAAATTATCCACATGTTTAATGTTGAAAGGAATACACACTTTGCCAGTTTTTGGGTGGATACAAAATGGTGCTTTCAGCAAATGGTTAACTCCTTTTGTAACATTTATATCTAATCTAGGGTATGAGTACTGCAGCTTAATTTCTTCTTTTAGGTTTTTTAAATTCCTTGGCATTTGATTCTAAAGAGAAAAACTACATATTATGTTGTAATGTCCAAAATTAGCCTCAGAATATTTATTTAACAACTAAAATGAGCAAATTCCATCTATATTACTATCTCGGTATAAGGACCTGCAGATATTATGGTACTCGTACCTTTAGTTAAAAAAGTTGGGCAAAACACTCAGGACAATGATTCCAAAAGAGTATACTATTTAAATTCAACAAAGGGCTCCAATTATTGGGTTTGAGTTAAAAAGAACAGCCAGAAAGAAATAAGTAAATATCTCTTGCAGTAAATTTAAAGAGAGAGGTTCGCAACTTTAAAAAAAAAATTATAACTTAAGCTTAAGATAATAAAAATTAGAACATGCCAATTTCCAATAGGCAAACACCATCCAAACGGCGATAGTTAATACTACTTACTTTATGTTGTAACTGTGTAAGTGTTCTATCAAAAGCTTCCCACCTTTCAACAGACGTATTTACTTTTTTCATACTCTCTTTAAAAGAACTTCTTACATTTTCGTCAATAATAGCCAAAAAATTGTTAAGTCTTTCATCAGTACCTAGAATGTCTTGCTCTTTGACTATGCCATCAACAAAATATTTATCTATAATTTTTAGGGCTCTCCTAAAATAAATAAAAAATAGGTAATTATAGAATACTGTTCCTTTTATATTTTAAAAATTGTTTGCTGTTCTGTGTCCTATGCATGTTTCACCATACTTGGCTTCATTTGTTGATAATAACTTACTGTAAACCATCAAGTAATTGATATGTCTTGGGATAGCAGATACTTCACCTCATTTTAAAAATTAAGCAAAGTATATTAAAACTACTATACCAATTTCATACTAAATACACATAAGATTTTAAAAACCATACTGCAGTGTGGAAAGGAAATTAAATTAGTTGAATTATGGGAAACAAATCCACTACAGTATGTTACATTTTAATGTGTTTAAAAATTAAAATCTGATGACTTAATAGGATGTGTTTTGTGATTTACAAATAATCTGTTCTTGAAAAAGTATATGTATTCCTGAATTCAGAGAGCAGACACTGTGAGAAGTTTGTTCTGTTTAAATTTTCCCCTACCATGACTCCATTATTTTAATAACCAACAATGGGATAGGTGGAGTGATGTACTGCAATTTCTTTTAGCCTCTCAGCTTGTGAAACCAGGTGTTTAAATTGTCTTTTAATTCTTTACTAAAGGTGGAAAACCATTTTTTTCTGTAATAGAAATTTCACTATAAAGTCAAAATCTCTTTAGTTCCCAAAACTACATGTTACAAAGTGCAGATCACTGCTTGGAGGAAAAATCAATATATGAGTTATACTTAAGTATTTAACAATACACAAAATAAAATTCAAATTTAAATAATAAAAAGATTACAATTTTACTAATAACTTTCAACAATTCAAAATGTGGATAAATAGCTTACACTTGACTAACTTACTCTAAAGCTTTGTGTATATTTCCAGGCAGATTTACTTTCTTGGTGTTCATACCACCTTTTAAAACTTGTAAGTACTCAGCTATTGCTGACCTTCCATTATCATCAAGATTTCTAGCATGTTCATCTGACACCCATGCATGAATACCTATCAAAATATTGTAATAATATTTGGGTTTGTTTGGCATTTTAAAGTTTCAGTTAGCATTTGAAACTTTTGGCAAAACACACTACTACACAGTTTTATCCACAATACTGAAACAGAATTTACACACTCGATGTGCGATCTGCTGATCAGGAAATTATTATAAATCATCATCTTCTGTAATGCTAACATGGTTCCTGTGATGTGTGTAAGTTGTGGTTTGGTATAATGGATTAAACTATGTTGTGTTAATTTTAAAGCTTGTAAATTATTTTTAGTTTTTTTAAAAGAACAAAATTTATTTCCCTATGAGTATAGATATTGATCAAATACATCAGAAACAAAAGCAGTTTCCATTTTTCATCATACCTACATTAATGGTTTAAATTCAAGTCATCCTAAAAATTGTTAACTTGGATATGACTTCCATGACAAAAAACTGAAACTGCTTTAATACTCCATAGTCCATATAAGTACTTACCTCTTCTTCCTGAAAATACCCATAATATATGTGTATATCCAAAGTCTTCCCTTAGAGCACTATCAATAATTTTGCTAGCAATCACCATAAATTTCCAACATTTTATACAAACATTTGCTCCTGAACAACATGTTCTTACTTCATCATAATCTGTCATATCAATATCAAATACCATTTCTTTTGCTACAGGAGTTAGCACAGAAAGCAAGCTTCTTTCCTTGGGTTTTGTAAGGTATATTGCACCAATATCTATTTTAATAGGAAACTTTTTGTACAGTTCATTAACGAAGTCTTCATATGAATCAAAAGATTGGAAACGAAGATAGATATCACCAATAAGTGTGAAAGAAATTTCACGCCTGGAAAAAGCGGCCGCATTGCCTAAAAATAAATTGTAGGTATAGGAAGATCATTAGGGCTATATACATACTGTAATAAGTAAAAACACAAGATAATACAGTACAGAACACTGACATCAGTATATAAAGAAGAAGTGGACTAGGAAACTTATGAATCCAGCAGAAAGAAATAAAAAACCAGATCAATTTGTTTAATTAAGTAGTTAGTAGATAACGCTTAACATACAAATAGATAATAATGCTAGATTACTAAACAAATTTATCATTTGAATAATATTCCTGGTTTGTTCCTAATTTGAGCTGGCAATGCATTGGACACGTTAGTACAATCAATATCGACTGTTCTAGATATGGGAATGAAATCTACAATTCATTAATGGACTTTTATTGATGGAGCTGTCTTCACTGGAATACTCAAGTTAACTTAACACTCCTAGTCTGCAACAGCTGCGCTATATATATAAACAAGACAGATTATGTTTATTTCCTTAAATTTACCACGAAAGATCTTCCATGTTTAACATAAGAATTGAAGCTCTATACATAAGCACAACACCCTACTTACCGTAACTTAACCAACGATAAAACTGCAGAGATGGGAATAATCTTTTATAATACAACGGTATTAAATCTACAAGACTATCTTCATTAAATTCCAAAGGAGGCATTTTATTTATCTATCTTAGCTTATTTATTATTTTTAATAATAAAATTTTGCCGCTAAAAGTCAAAAATTTGTGTACGGCTTTAGGTTATGTTATTGTTCTTCTTTATTTTATTTACGGCGTAAAGTCGCTGGCTGCATGATATGACCTAGAGCTAGACCTAGCACGGCACCTAATCAGCCTTTGGTTTACCGATGTCTGCGGTGCAATGAATTGTCTGGAGGTGTACTGGTGGTTCAGTGGTTAGATGCTGGGTCTGTGACACGGCGGCCCGCGGTTCATTTCCCGTTGGTTTTAATCTTTTTTAAAGGCTATGTGTAAAAAGTATTTTTTCTTCCTTTTCAGCATGCCTTGGGTTAGTTTTGGTTAGTTCCTGTTCTTTGAGCGAGCGAAGCGAATGGAGGGTCATGCGTTAAGTGAAATATTACATCGGGCTCATTAGGTGCTGTGCTAAGGCTAGCTCCAAGTCATGATATGCCGTTAGTACGGAGGGCTATGCCCTCAATAGTCGTTAGAAAGGAGTCCACTATTCTAATTTACGTCCGAGGGCTTACTCATCATCCGGAGCGCGTTCAAAAACGGATGGTAATGCAAACGTACGGTACGCGTAAGGTGATCAAAATGGCAAGCGTCTGGCGATCGGGCGTAATTTTCGATGCCACATGCGCAATGGTGAAACGAATAATAGGTATTATTATGGCTTTGCATGCCGCTTCGAGGGCTCAATCAACAAGAACTAACCCAAACTAACCCAAAATTATGAAAAGAAAGGTAAATTAATAAAAACAAATATAACCTCATAAGACTTCCGCTTCGTCTTCGGTAGAGTGAACACGTGTCGGGTATCGGCTCTTTCGTCTTCAATTTGGGGGGCGCGTGGTGAACGTTCGGAAACCGTTTTGATTCCCAGGAAGGATCGAACGTCCAGCCGGAGGCTTGAGCCTTAAAAATCCGTGCATGTACAAGATTTATATGTGTGTGAATGTCCAGCCGGTGGTGTTCGAACCTTAAAACGAGCCGTGCTTGTACAAGTCGGAGCCTCCAGGAGTATATACTCGACATACTGGAGGGTCTAAAAATAGTATCTCTGTCCACCAGGGTGTAACCAATCTGGAAGGGTCGCTCCAGCTCTTGCTAAGTCTGGACAGGAGTCTTTACTGGATGAATTGCTCACGCAAAGGCCAACAGAGAATGGTACTACTTCTATAACCTCATAAAAGTACGACTCTCTGTTGGCCTTTGCGTGAGCAATTCATCCAGTAAAGACCCCTGTCCAGGCATAGCAAGAGCTGGAGCAACCCTTCCAGATTAGTTACACCCTGGTGGACAGAGATACTATTTTTAGACCCTCCAGTATGTCGAGTATATACTCCTGGAGGCTCCGACTTGTACAAGCACGGCTCGTTTTAAGGTTCGAACACCACCGGCTGGACATTCACACACATGTAAATATAACCTCATATAAGACTTCCGATTCGTCTTCGGTCGAGAGTGAACGTGTCGGGTATCGGCCATTTTGTTCCAGCTTCATATACATATATGTTAATTTTGGGAACTCAGGGTGAACTTTCAGGGACCGGGTAGTTTCCCCGAGGAAGATTCGCCGGGGGTTAGAGCCCCGTGCATTACAAGATTTAAATGTGTGTGAACGTCCAGCCGGTGGTGTTCGAACCTCAAAACAAGCCGTGCATGAATAAGTCTGAGCCTCCAGGAGTATATTATTATACTCGACATACTGGGGGTTCAAAAAATAGTATCCCTGTCCACCAAGGTGTAACTTATCTGGGATGGGTCGCACCAGCTCTAACTAAGCCTGGCCAGGGATCGTTTCTGAGTAAATGCGTAACCGCGAAGCCCAACTAAAAACTAACTAACTAACTAATAACCTCATATACGGTATACAAAACATCTGTCGCGACGGGAATCGAACCCGCAGCGCAAGAATGACAGGCAAGCACTCTGCCTACTACACCACCGAGGCGTTGTAGAAGTTTTGCTAGAACGTAGAGACATGGATAATTCCAATATTTCGTTCTTGTTTCGTCATTGCGCATGTGGCATCGAAAATTACGCCCGATCGCCAGACGCTTGTATCACCTTGGCATTTATATATGAACGCTTCCCCCTTAATATTATCTATGATGAACGCCTTGCTACATTTTTCATACTTACTATCTTTTTTTGTAAATAAAGTTGGCCACCTTCCATTACGGGATTGCCTTTTTTTAGCTAGGAGACAGGTAAACTCATTTTTCTTCAAACGTCTGTAAATCCGTCTTTACTCGACTGGGTAGGCGGCCGTGAAGTTTCATTTTTCCTCCGCCGGAGCTCTTTTCAGTTTTTCGCCGGCGGAGGTAAAAGTGTACTCGCGGATGCTGTGATAGTATCCTTTCATTCCATGCGTGCGCGCGCACCTGCGCGTCATATGTCTTCGTGATGCAACCAATCGTTTGTATGTGCCCTGGTGGTCTAGGGGTCTGCATGATTAGCCTTCACTTCGGCGACTCGAGTTCAAACCCCGTCGGTGCTTTAAATTGTTTTTTAAGGTTATAGTAATAGTAGTAGTAAACTCTCTGATGGCCTTTTTCGTGAGAAAATTCAGCCAGTAAAGACCCGTATCCAGGCTTAGCAAGAGGTAGAGCGACCCTTCTACATTGGTTACACCTTGATGGATAGAGATACTATTTTTAGAGCTCTCAGTATGTCGAGTATGTATTCCTGGGGGCTCAGACTTGTACTTGCACGGCTTGTCTTAAGGTTCGAACACCACCGGCTGGCGGCTGGACGTTCACAAACATAAAAATCTGATGCATGCACGGGGCTCAAACCCCCGGCTGGACGTCCGTATCTTATTCGGGGAGAAAACTACCTTGTTTTTGGGTATGTCTTGGGTTAGATTGGGTTAGCATCTGGTTAGTTTCCTTTTCTTGAGCCCCCGTAGCGAGCGGAGGGCCATTCGAAAAGTGAAATATGCGAAGGAATGTAATGATACTGTCGGAGTATCGTCGAGTTAAAAGTGTTACCCACCGATCTCCATATGGATATCGGTGATGTTACCATAGAAACATAGATACAAAGAAACAACAAAGCAAACGTCAACAACTCAAGAATTATCAAACTAAAATTTGTATTTATCATTCAATTTATGCACTGTATTTCTAAAAATCACTAATTTAGGAACGAATTGGTTATTATTTAATCGAACTTACGCAATAACTGCTTATCAATACGGAATTAAAACGCAATCGGAGACGCAATTTAAATATAGTATATTATTTTATATGGAGGAAAAGTGATACTTTTCATGGCGCGCCCGTGTTTAGCAGCCGAACGGAGTGAGGCTGGTAATAGAGAGCAAGCCATGAAAAGTAACTTTTCCTCCAAATAAAATATGCTGTTTTTTCTTCAAATGTCGACAAATTAATGCAAAAACATCTCTTTTTAATAGTAATAATAATAATTTTTATTAAAAATAAGTGGGTTCGCAAGGGGGCTTAGACCGGTGTCGGTGAATAGGCACAGGTTGTTGCCATGATACGTTATTCTTTGTATCATTGGTTGTTGCTATAGTAATGTAACATAAAGCTGTCAGTGGACACTTGTCATATTTTTTTGAATTAAAATTGCGTATCCGATTGCGTTTTATTTCCGTATTGATAAGCAGTTATTGGGTAAGTTCGATTAAATATTAGTAACCAATTTGTTCTTAAATTAGTGATTTTTAGAAATGCAGTGCACAAATTGAGTGATAAATACAAATTTTAGTTTAATAAATCTTGGAGTTGTTGACGCTTATTTTGTTGTGTGTTTGTATCTATGTTGCTATGACAACACTTTTACTTCCGCCGGCGGAAAAGTGAAAAGTAAAGCTCCGGCGGAGGGAAAATGAAACTTCACGGCCGCCTACACAGTCGAGTAATGACGAATTTACTGACGTTTGAAGAAAAAAAGAATTATTTTCTCCGATTGACAGCAAATATTAATTTTGCAGACCCATATCAATCAGCAAAGTATTACTTTTTCTGTCCAGGCAGCAAAGTAAGTACTTTGCTGCCTAGGCAGCAAAGTGATTAGTCTCCATGGGAATAAAACGTCTGACATAAGTTGTCAAACTATAATTATTATGGACATATACATTTCCATAGCAACCAACCGTTCCAACAATTGCGATTTCTATCAAATTTTGTCTTAATTTATAACTACAGGAAAAATAAAAAGATTGTGGGAATTGTAATAATTTGCAAATATACAATATACATATATCATTATAAACAATCGGAGAAAAAATTATATGTTCAACTCGGCAGCAAAGTAGATTGACTGCCTTAGCTGAATTCCTAACTGAACTATCAGCCGCGGCAGTCAATCTACTACTTTGAGTCGCGGATGCTGTGACAGTATCGCCACATTCCATGCGTGCGCGCGCACCTGCGCGTCATGTCTTCGTGATGCAACCAAGCGTTTGTATGTGCCCTGGTGGTCTAGGGGTTTGCACGATTAGCCTTCACTTCGGCGACTCGAGTTCAAACCCCGTCGGTGTTTCAAATTTTTTTTTAAGGTTATATTTCTAAACTGTTTTTTTCTTGTTTTTGGGTATGTCTTGGGTTAGATTGGGTTAGCACCTGGTTAGGTTCCTTTTCTTGAGCCCCCGTAGCGAGCGGCAGCGAGCGGAGGGCCATTCGAAAGGTGAAATATGGCATGGAATGTAGCGATACTGTCACAGCATCCGCGAGTACTACTTTGCTGCCTAGTAAAACAAATAACTATTGTTGACAGTGCCCACTGCAGTGTTGCCATTCGTAGCGACTTGTCGCGAAAATAGCGACTTTTTGATGACTGTGAGACATAGCGGCGATTTACAAAAACAAGCCTATTTGTAGCGACTTTTTCGAATTTTGAATTAGGTTAGGAAGTTTTGTTATTCACTGTTTTGTGATTTGGAATTATCGTATTTATCTTGATATTCAAATTATAATTGAGGACCGGGAGCCACTGTCATGTCTGCTCTATCGGCTCGGCTCGGATTAGATCGCATCGGTTGTGGTCCGGGGTCCGGGACTTCCCCGAAATCGATCGTTCTGGTCAAAACCTTTTGTTTTTATTCCATGTTCCATAGTTTGTGTGTTCGTCTGCCTAAACGCAATTTAGTGCATTTACCTTCTGCTATAGGCAGTATACTTTATACCAACTGCTAATCAATCTTTAACTAATACATGATAATCAAAATACAACAATGATTGGTTTTGTATCCAAGGTTTTTCTTATTGGGTAGTGACTAATTAAATTGGTTTTTGATGTGTTGTGTGTTATGTTGTTAGTTTTAGTGAAAACACTATTTTGTTTCTCCTCCGTTTTTATTAACTATTTTTCTCTTCCAATTTTATGCAAAATAAAAAATCCTATTCTGTAAAAAACAACACGTTTTTTTTTTTTTTTTTTAGGATACTACGTCTCTGTCTGCGTCAGAAGAAAGTAGCGACAAAGTAGCGACTTTTCACACCAGGTTGTAGCGATTTTTGGCTTTGCCGCTCTGGCAACACTGGCCCACTGACAGCTTTATGTTACATTACTATAGCAACGACCTGTGCCTATTCACCGACACTGGTCTAAGCCGCCTTGCAAACCAACTTATCTTTGATAATAATTATTATTATTACTATTAAAACGAGATATTTTTGCATTAATTTGTCGACATTTGAAGAAAAAACAGCGTATTTTATGTGGAGGAAAAGTTACTTTTCATGGCTTGCTCTCTATTACCAGCCTCACTCCGTTCCGCTATTACATTAACATCTGTTTTGGGGGAAAGTTCATAAATACAAAGAAAAGACATACAAATATGAGGCCCAAACACCAAAAGTTATAATTTTCATCTATTTCTCAAAGTTTAATGACAAGGCAAACTTCACTTCTTCACCAACGCACATTCCGCATATGTCAGGCAATTATTACCCGCTTAATTTAGTAGGGTTATTTAGGAACACCTTGGGATATTCCCATTATCATTTCTGAGCGGAAATATATGACGTCATTAGTGATATGGCGGCCCGGGGTTCAATTCCTGTCGGTTTAAAAAAAAACAGGTTATGTTTATAAAAAGTATTTTTTCTTCATTTTGGGCATGCCTTGGGTTAGTTTCTGTTCCTTGAGCCTCTGTAGCGAGCGGAGGGTCATGCGTGAAGTGAAATAATAGAATGGGCTGATTAAGTACTGGACTAGGTCTAGCTTCAGGTATACCTGGCCACCACCAGAGTGTGCTGGAAAATTGTCCCCCCAGGAGCAGAAGTGAATATTTAGGCGAAGAAGAAGAATTGTCGACATAACGTAAGAAATACGAATATCATAAATATAAAAAAATTAAAAACAATAGAGAGGAAATAAGATACATTTAATTTAAAATGGATCCAGATGAAGTCGAATTTTGGGGCGAAAAGTCAATGATAGAAATAATTCCTACTTTTAATAGCAAAACGATTTTCCTCATTGGAGGTGATATAGGGCCTTTTAGGGCTAGTATACCTACCAGAGTGCCTCTTTGGATGGCAATTAACTTAAAGAAACAACAGCAATGTAAAATTGTTCCCCCTGAATGGATGAATGTGGATATTTTGTCAAATTTAAAGGAGGAAGAAAAAGATAGCAAGTATAAAAATTGTCTTATTGTTTTCACCACTCCACAATTTCCAAATGAATCTGTATTCATGCATTGTTTTTTTTTCTTCTGATTTTTGGTAATGGTTTAAAAATAGTAAAAGCATTTTAGATGTAGGTACCTAGATGCTGAAAGTTGCCTTTTGTGCTGCTGTGATTGTAGATAGTGATAATGAATATACCTAGGTAGTATGAATCCAGAATCATTTTGAACTTCACCTGAGAAGCAAACATGCATAGGTCTATAAATCTATCTATCATAATTTTTGAGTTAGATATAGAGTTATAAATTTTGAAGTGCTCTATAGAACTGGGTGTTCAGATTCATTCAAAATGTGATAATTCACTATTGAAACATTGCAAACCGATGCTAAAGGTTATTGTCTCAAGCAAAATCCATTAATTGCAGAACTGTTAAATTATTTTTAGAAATATATAAAACATATGTAACAACAGTAACAATAACTTTGTTTTAAAAGTGAATGTTTTTAGTAGAATTGATAGGAGAATGGATATACCTAAATAGCTTGCTTGTAAAACTCAGTATAGTGTTGATCTTTAAGAAAAGAGCACCAAATATAGCTTGTTCTAAAGTTTTGAACCTAGTCTGATTCCTAAGTTATCAGTAAGTGCATTAAAAGTTTATCAGGATTAATTGAAGTGTAAAAGTTTTTTTTTATAATAAAGTGGATTTATTTGTCTCTGCTTAATTGCTTATCATTTGTGCTCAGCATATTTTATTTTATCACATTAGGCCTTTTATAAAGATGCCAAGTGAACACTACATGATTGAGGCCAAACTCATCTTAGGTAATGCTCCCGATGATGTTCCAAAAGCAGATGAAATAAGGACAATTATAAAAGATATTTGGGACATAAGAATGTCAAAACTAAGATCTTCTATGGATTTTATGATAAAGGACGCATCTATGTATGCAGCGATAGACAATTTAACTCTTATGGAAATTAATTCAATTAGACCTATTTTACCACATGCCTTGGATCAAATATACAGAATGAAATCTGTAAGTTGTACAAAAACACATTTAAATAAAAGCTTCATATATGTTGTGAAATAGATATGTGTTTACTATACTTTTTACTTTTTTTTCAGACTAAAAAAGGTCCAAGTGGCAAATCTCAGGGAACAAGCACATTTTCACATTCCACAACCACAACTTCATTTAATAGGTAGTTTTTATTTTTGGATGCATATGTTTTAAAATCTTTGAATGTTTTGATGTTTTTTTAGTATCTAACTGAATAAAAACTAATTTAAAAAAGTACTTTTTATTTTACAAATTGCACTTCATAATACAAAAATAAGCCTATTATATAGGGTTATTATCATCTTTAGAGCCAGTCTGTGATAAATGTTTCACAATATCTACCCAGTCCCAACCTCGTGGTTTTTCTCCTTTTCCATCTAATCTAGAAACAATAATCATTATATTACTGTACTGTATTTGTTTCAAAATTTAGACGAAACTGACTGACTAAAATTTAAATTTCTAGCTCAGCAAGTTATCCTTTTTAAGCACTACAGACATGTGCTGGCAATATAGAATTTGAAATTATTTTAAAGGCATTAGGTGTAAATACAAAAATTATGATAAGGAATATGTCCAGTTATTTGGTAAATTTTTGCCTAATAATATTTAAAAAGCATGTGGGCTTAGTACAATATGCTTCTATAACTTTCCAATTGAAGCATATTTATATTCCCTATTTTATTTTAATTTTTGTGGATATTTTGGCTATTTTCTACCTATTATGAACCATAAAAGTGATAATAAAGACAAAGCCTCTAAAGCTGTTTGTGCCTAAAATTCAAATATGAAGACAACAACTTGTTTGAAAAATATCTGCTATACTAAATCTTGCTTTTAGAATAATTTATCACCAATTTTTAATATAGCCTGTATAATTATTGAAAAGATTTTTTAAATGGCATACTAACTGACTTCCTTGTATGATAAAGTTGAAATACAACATTAAATTCTGAATGTTCAAATAAAATCTTAAATTATATTTTTGCCAAATATATCAATCAATGTCAAAGCAGGGTTAAAATTTTAGATTTTTTTTTAGTAATATGTATTCATAAAATAACTGATACAAAATTAAAATAAATATTAAATTATTAATTAACAGTAAACAATTTGATGTTATAATAAAAAGTATTTGAACAGTATATAATGATGATTATTTATTAATATGACATTTACCGAGTGAAAAAAAAACTGAGCAAAGTATTTCTATAAAGTTGATACCTATTGTACAATTTCAAATATATTATGACCTACCTATTGTATTATATTTTATTTCCAGATGCCATATATTGATTATATTTTAAGGTAAACTAATTATAATACAGTGAGTGATTTCTGAGTTGTACTTGCAAATATAAATACATCTAAGTATAGGCATACATATAAAAAATAATACCTATTCCACTGCCTCCTTTTTTGGGCTTTGGTCAACTGCTCTTTCTTCTCTTTTTTAACAGCCAGTGATGGTTCCTGTTCTTCAGATATACATAATTTATCAATTTCAACCTCAGGGTTTTCTGGTTGTTCTTGAATTAACTCGTCAAATTTCTCTTTTAAAAATTCAAATAATGAGTAAGTCATTGACATTCCTAGGTATTGTTCTGCTTCTGTTTTGACTAGATCGTGCACTTTACTTTTTAAAGCCCGTATTCTATGAACAAAAGACAATTAAATAAACCTAAATATAAGACAATGTGGTAAACTTACAAATGTTTGTTATAGAATAAATCCATATTTATTTCTGGTAACTCTTCTGGATACTGTGGACCCCATTTTATCTCTAATAAAAATGATTTCATAGTGTCACTTATTCCATACTAAAAATTATATTATAAACATGAACAATGAATTTTATGTGCAGTTGACAAAAATAATATAGCATAATTATTAAAAAAATGTAGTTCATTCCTGAGGGGTAAATAAATGTTGAATATATATTTTATTATTTTATCCAATATATATATTACTTGCACATTATAGTATAAATGTAGGGAACATAGGCAGCAAAAGCCAGTATGTATTTGGTAAACACAATCACATAAAATTTGTAGCTAAAATATGAATTAACCATTCATAGTTAAAATCTGTAATTTATATTAGGCCACCCCAATCATCCATTCTTTGCATATCCAACAATGTCTCATTCGAATTATTATCAACATATTTAGTAGTTTTTGTAGTATCTGCTCCTAATATAAACAATTATCAATTTAGGTAGTACCTAATTCAAATACCCCTCAAATATTGAGGTATAATGTTGAAGATTTGGAATATGTCTTACATGTTCCTCTATTTTATAGTATACCTAAGCATACCTTAAAAATATCTAGTTTTTATGCAAATTTATTGTAATATAAATATATTTTATTGGTTATCCCAAATAGAAGGCTGGTTTATGCAGATTTTGAATGCTTAATTCAATGGATCACAAGAATCAATTACCACTTACAAAAAACCTTTACAGTGTAGCTATAGTAAGGTCCTGAGGTCTAGGATACTCAGATTTAAATACTGATGAGTGTCTATGAAAATATTTATTGTGTACATTAGGTAACAAAGCACTTACATAAATTAAGAACTAAGAAAATTGGCATTAAGAATAAAAGTTAGAAATTAAGTTTAGAATGTTAAATATGGAATCCTCATAGGGCAAAACAACTTTAAAGGAAGTAATATTGCATACTCATAAAAGCATTACCATTGTACCCATGCATAACATTTTGATTTATAAACTCATTTAGGACATTTTGTATCCGTTTGGACGAATATTTCACTTAATATTTAAGATTATATGTTGAAAGATTGTCAATTTTGTTAAAGCTGAAAAATGGAAAAGCGGCTTACAAATGGGTAACTGGCATGTGCTTTAATATACTCCTTAGGCAAATGTTTAATGGGTTTCTAGAGTTTACTTAAAACAAATAGGCCCAAATTAAAATAAATAATCATTTACCTTATATTGAAATGTATTGGAAGTGATCTGTTTAAAACATTCGTCTCCTTCGTAAATAGATAAGAGTACTTCTCGTTCCTCCTCTTGTAATGCTCCGGCCTCCGACATAATACCAATAATTATAACGTTTGGTAATTAAATCATTCCGTATTTCAGAAAATTATAAAAAGATTGTTAACAAAACAAAATTTTCTCATGTCGTAACCTCAAAAGTGTTCCCTCTCCAGCTACTTTTCGCAGGTGCTGGCTGGACAAGGTCATGTTCATTAATTTTCTACTTTTTTACGGCAAAACGTCATTCGTCTTTTTACCTCCAGTGTGTTCTGGCTCTGTCATTGATCTGGTTTGCCTACCAACTCTTCAATGATTCTTATTAAAGATCCCGATTTTCCGGGTAGACGCTTTCCGTACCAATTCAGAGTTGCGCGCGCATTATATTGTAGACAAACACCATATCTTTAGGGTGTAGTTTTTTCTTTATTTTGGCCATGCCTTGGGTTAGTTTCTGTTGGATGCGTCTCCGTAGCGAGCGGAGGACAGTGCGTGAAAAGTAATATTAGACATTTGAGTCAACAATGTAATGCGCGCGCAACTCTAATGTGGTATGGGCAACGTCTTGAATATCCCGGTAGGTTTTGATGCGTCTGACATCACGCGTCTAGGGATAGGACCAATTTTCGATGCGATACCGTGCATGCGTAATATGGCCAAAACATCGGAATTATCCATGTCTTTACGTTCTAGCGAAATTCCTTCAACGCCTCGGTGGTGTTTTTTTAAGGTTGTTTGTTTTCCATTAATTTACTTTTTTTCTTAATTTAGAGTTAGTTTGGGTTAGCCTTGGTTAGATCTTGTTGATTGCGCCCCCGTAGCGAGCGAAAGGCTATGCAAAGCCATAATACCTATTATTCTTGATTCGCCATTGCGCATGCGCGGTATCGAAAATTTGACCCTATCCCTAGACGCTGGTGCCTGTCAAATCAGAGTACATTTCATGCTGCGCAGAAATATCAGTTTTCAGCTGCTTTGATTCTTTTGATGTTATTAAGAGTCGTTCGCCCCATATATATCTTTTCTATGTCGTGTAGCTCCACTTTGCTGACCCGTTGGTGCTGTGGTTTGCCATTAGGGAACATAGTTTGTTCATACACCTCCCTGTTTCGCTTATGCCTTTGTAGATATGTCTCTTTCATGTCAATCCGTGAGGCCATGGAGATGCTCAAGTAGGTCACCTTTCTGAATCATGGGATGTCGTCGATTTTGATATTGCCTCTATGGTTTAAATGTATTTTTTAGAGCGTGATGATTTGGCTCCTTTGAGTGTTGATCTTAATCATCCAAGCAAGCGCACCAATATACCATCAGGTCTACTTCCTCTTGTAGTTTTGTGCAGATATCGTTAATGTTGCGCTACGATGGTGGTGTCGTCCCCATACAAAGTACATCCCCTAGGGAAACTTTAGCTTTCCACCCTGACACAGAATGTTGTTTTTATGGTTTAGGTAATTCTATACCAGTCGGGTAACCTTTGAGTAACTGACCGAGCACATCTTGCACACCATCCAGTCGCGCCGGGCTATATCGAAATATCTGACTACGTCTGTTTCCAGAAGCTTGACTAGTCTGGAATCCACTGGTGATAGTGTCGGCCAGAAGCCTAGAGTTCTGTGGTGGTGCCGCCTCCTGAAGCGAAACTGCTATGGGCATGGGAGAAATAGTTTTAATGCGGCGGTCTCGTGCCTCATTCTTTCGACAAAGTTCTTTTCAGCCAGCTTGCTGAGTGCGGGCAGGAAACTTATAATTATTGGTCTGTATCCTTAATCAAACAACTATATAGGCCATTCCTTAAGCTCTGTGTAGAGGGGAAACCCGCGTTCTTTCGCGGCAAACTACATCTTCCATGCGAAGTGGTTGCTAGAGTTCTGTGAGCATTCGATTTAATTTGCTAACTTGTCCGACCTGTTCCTGTTAAGTCTAGCTTTGGCTATTGTTGGTCCTTCTCGTTCTTGGTCGCCTCTGGGTATATCTTGGTCCGTATTTATAATTTTTGATTCGTCATAGCATTGCCGTCTATAGGGGTCCTGTTGTGTTTTCCACGCAAGGTCTTGATCCTTTTTCGAGTGATAGTGAATAAGATAATCTATAAAAGGGAAGAGTTTTAAAATTTTGTTTGCCATGTTTTAACAAGTAATAACGCATGTTATTTATATGCAAACGTTTTCAAAATGTTCATGCAAATAGGTAGATAATGACTCGTTGACCGTTTACTAAAGAATAGCTCTTAAATATATAAGCTTTAGTTCTACAGAGAAAAAGCAAATAGCCTTGATTTCATTCGAATTGAAGTTTGCGCTGATGATCAAATTTCAACTAAATTTAATTTTTAAGAGAATGGAAATGTGCTTTAAAATACACCAGTTGATCCAGTAGACGTTACTCGTATCACATCAGAGGGCTTCAGAGTTGCGCGCTCATTACATTATTGACAAACATCATATCTTTCGGGTCTAGCGAATTACAGTCAACTGGTCCACAGCTGTGTGGTTGGATGCTGAGCTTGCGATACGGCGGCTTGGGTTCGATTCCAGGGACAAGATATTATTTTTTTAATTTTAATATGGCGGCGGCTACAATCTTTGCGGAATGTTCGGCGGGACTTTTTCACAAATTCATGGAACATAAGAAAATTCACCTTGAGTGGAGCAGATGCCCTGTCTATGAGGACTTGAGTGTCTCAAGGTGTTATAATTGTCAGGAACTTTATCATAAAATCAATAAGTGCACCAAAAAGACAGTATGCGAATGGTGTGCCGGCGAACATTCAATAGCAGAATGTCAAAGAGGGGTAAAAAAGTGTAATAACTGTTTACAAGCAAATAACAACTTTAAAACAAATTATAAGGTAACACATGTAGCATCTGACCCAGATTGTCCAAGCTATAAATATCACTTAGAAATATTAAAGAATAAAATTCAATACAATATATAATGTTCAAACCACCTCATGATGAAATACTAGCTCAATTGGACAGTGTGGGAAATGATGTGCGCGAATCCTTTGTGGATGAGGCTTCGCTTGCTAGGCAAATTACATTAAAAAACAAAGTATTAAACATTTTACATCTTAACATTAGAAGTGTTAGAAAGAACTTTGATCAGCTACTTATATTTCTGGAAATGTATCACCTGACATATTGTGACATTATTATATTAAGTGAATGTTTCCAGCTTTCATCAAGTGATGTTTATAACTTACCGGGTTATAGTTCATTTTACAATCAAGGAGATTTTAACAAAAATGATGGTCTACTAATCTTTATAAAGGATGAATTGAATGCGATTGTGAACCATATAAAATTAAGTTTATCAGGTGTAACCTTGAGTAGAATTACACTTGACCACTGCAATATGTCTTTTGGAATTAATGCTATATACAAACCACCTCCTATAGTAGATATTTTGCTAATGGAAGATTTAAGACAATTTTTCCAAAACTCGTTAACACAGGGCACCGAAATAATAACGGGGGACCTCAATATAAACATCCAAAATCATGTCAATAACACAGTAAATGAGTATTTATCTCTGATGGCACAGAATGGTTTTGTCTCCCACATCAATTTACCTACTAGAGTAACGTCTGAATCATCTTCTTGCATAGACCACCTATTCATGAGACAAAAATTAAAGTTAAATAACCTAAATACTGAATCATACATTCTTAACACAGACGTGACTGATCATTATCCTATAATGCTAAACATAAATCTTAGCTTCAATGACAATAATGTTGCCAACAAGAATCAAAAATTTGATTATTACAAGAATATCGACTACCCGGCCTTTAAAGAAAAAATATTAAGCCACGACTGGTCTGATATTTATAAGTCAGAGGATGCAGAACATGCAACTTGTTCCTTTTTGAACATTTTCACACATTTTTTAGACCAAGCAACAACCAATCGTCTAAAAAAAAAAACGAAATTCAAAAAAATTAAAGATTGGATAACCATTGGCTTAATCACTTCAATAAAGCATAGAGATTCTCTTAAAACAAGATTAAAGAACAATTACAACGAAGTACTAAAGGCAGAATATATTTCATATAGAAATGTATTAAATAAATTAATAAAAAAACAAAAGTACAACTTTTATAAACAAAAAATAGAAAGCAATAAAACGGACATTAAAACCATATATAAAATAATAAAGGATGCAACAAATGCCAGGGAAAAGAATTCAAAAACCAATTTCTTATTTTTGGATGAAAATAATATGAATTTTTCTAATAACATCGACATGGCAAATGCTTGTAATAAATATTTTGCCGACATTGGTACTGAAATGGAAAGAAAAATAAAAGTACCACAAAATCCATATGTGGTAAATGAAAGCCTACAAACATCACTATATCTGAGCCCAGTAACAGGGAACGAAATTATAGAGCACATATACTCTCTTAAAAATGATAGCGCCCCAGGCAAAGATGGTATTTGTGCAAGGCTAATAAAATTTGTGCATCTGGAGTTGGCAGAGCCGATGGCTCACATTATGAATTTGATTTTCAAAACAGCTAAGATACCCAGTCATTTTAAAGAATCTGTCATTACTCCGATACACAAAAGAGATGATAAGAATAAAATACAAAATTATCGCCCTATCAGTTTAATAAACAACTTCGCGAAAGTGTTTGAAATGTGCTTGAAAAATAGACTGATTCCGTTTTTTAACAAACACAATATACTCTCTGATAATCAGTTCGGTTTCTCCGAAGGTTTAAGCACAACAGATGCAATGTATTCCCTTGTCGCTGAAGTTACTAAAAATATGAATAATGGTAAAAAAACGATATCTGTTTTGATAGACCTTGCTAAGGCTTTCGATACAGTGCCCCATCAAAGGCTTCTAGAGGTGTTATCACACTATGGAATCCGGGGCACGGTGTTGGAACTTTTCAGGAATTACTTGCTTGACAGAGACCAATATCTGAAGCTAAATGACACACTCAGCCAACCCTTAAAGATTAAAATAGGAATACCTCAGGGTACAATCTTGGGACCAATACTCTTTATAACCTACATAAACTCCTTACTTAAATTGAACATCAATGGAAAAATAATTTCTTACGCTGACGATACGGTTCTAATTTTCTCTGGTGAGACTTGGCAAGACACAAAAGAGAGGGTGATTCGGGGTTTACTTGACGTTAAACGTTGGCTGGAATCCTTCAAATTGACAATAAATTTAACCAAAACAAATTATATTGCTTTTTCGCTTACAAAAGCAAATAGACCAAACTTCAATAACATTAAAACAGGTGATGGGAGGGATGATGCCATTCGAGAAGTCTCAAGTGCCAAGTACCTGGGGGTGATCATTGATCAACACCTAAAGTGGACTGAACACATTTCTTATCTCACAAAGAAAATACGCTGTTTAATATCAAAATTTTATATACTAAGAGAATTCTTGTGTGCCAGACTGACTACTTTGGTTTACAAATCACTGGTTGAATCTTTGATTAGATACGGGTTGACTGTATGGGGTGGTACATACAAAAGTAACTTGCAACCTCTAAGGACCATACAAAATTATATCTTAAAAGTAATATTCAAGCAAAATAGACTATATCCAACTAGACTATTATATGGTTCGGACATCTGCAACATAGATTGTTTATACATTCATTCTGTTTGTTCATACATACACAAAAACGCGAAACTAAAAAGATTCGTCAATCACCAGCATCTAACTAGAGCCAATGTAGACAAACATCTAATTATCCCAAATATCAAAAAATCTATCAGCCTAAAATTCATGGATTATTTGGGACCCAGATTTTATAATGAACTTCCAACTAATATAAAGAGCATTGCTTCAATCAAAACATTCAACATTAATAGCAAGACTTTTATCTTGGAAAATACTGAGGTTTTTTTAAGGATTAGGGACCGAGCATATTTGGTTGGATAAAGAACCCTCGGATTATTTGTTTTCTCTGGGTTTATATTTGCTTGCCAGTTTTTCTCTCTCTCTCTTTTTTTCATTTGTCTTTTCCTTTGTTTTCCTTTTTTTACATTTTTATTTGTACTTTAAAGTTTTATTACAGTTTTGTTCCTTCATTTGGTCTAGCCAAGAACCGACTCGTACTTTGAGTATTATACAAATGTAAATATTATTGAAATTATTACAGTCAATTATGTTGGCCACATTAGGGAAACATACAGATGTCTTGAACATCTAGGTATCCCACTCACTAGTCATAAGTAATAAAAATGCTGTACTTTCCTTTTGTAAAAATTGTAATTTGTAAATGTTGTTGTTGAATAAAAAATTGAATAAATAAAATGTGTAAAAAGGTTTTTGGGCATACCCTGGATTGGTTTCTGTTGGTTGCGGCCCCGTAGCGAGCGGAGGGTCATGCGTGAAGTGTAATATTACACATTTTTTTTTCAACAATGTGATGCGCGCAACTCTGAAGCCCTCTGATCTGGTACGGGCAACGGTAAGTAAGAAAAGCTCTTAAATGTATAAGCTTTAGTTCTACAGAGGAAAAGCAAATAGCCTTGATTTCATCCGAATTATACTTTACGCTGATGATCAAATTTTTAACTAAATTCGATTTTTAAGACAATGGAAATGTGCCTTAAAACAACAGGACATTGCGTGGACTGGGTCACAGGCCTTCAAAGTTGTTTTACATTTCATTTTCACTTCACACACGGCCCGTCTCTCGCACGGCATGCCTAAAATCAAGAAAAAAAATTACAAACACTTGAATCGAACACGGGCCGCCGTACAGTGGCGGATTTGCAGTCTCGGCCGCCCTAGGCCCCAAGCTATCAGCCGCCCCTTTCTCGGCATACACCGTATAGACTGCATAATGAAATTACTTTATTGCCAACTTTTATATAGTATACACACCTTGGCCAGTAAATAAGAAAGCCTCAGATCACATGCTTTGCTTCGGCCGACAATTACATGTGATCTGAGATACTTTTTACTTTACTGGCCTAGGTACATAATATACTATTTTTGACACGATTGGGGCCGCCCCTAAATCTGGCCGCCCTAGGCCCGGGCCTACCGGGCCTTAGGGTAAATCCGCCACTGCCGCCGTATCATAAACACAACATCCAACCACTGAGCTACGAGACCACTTAAAAGCCATTCGCAGGACGCTGGACTCTGGACCATAAAGATATGCTGTTTGTCAACATTGTAGTGCGCGCGCAGCTCTGAAGGCCTGTGGCCGGGAAACGTCTTGTCTAACAACAGACCAGTTGATCCACCGAAATCATTGTCGCCAATCTAAGAGTGTAAATCAGTATGTACACAAGATTTTGTGTTTATATGACAGAATAGAGTGAACAGGGTGACTGCCACGATACACATATAACGGTATGCTCTTGCGCAGGCAGAACCTCCCACACAGAAACCTGTGACGTCACCTGGGAACGACGCTTTCGATTCTGCTATGTAAGCGTGTATGTTTGAAATACAATATTCGCAGTTTTGGGGGATTTTAAAGGACATTTTGGATAATAGGTACGTTCCTAATTATACGTGTACATGTGTTAACTAAAGAATAAATGCATTTTCATTCCATATTTATATTACTAATTATAATTGATATAATATACAAAGTTTTACTCTAGAAAATAATTTAAATGTATAAATGGTTATCTAAGCATTATTTCAACATTTGAGAATTAAGTAATTTTAGAATTACCTCAACGGAGTACCTATATTAAATTACTATTTAATACTGTAAATTTTTATACCTTTAATTGTTTATTTTTTAATTACGTCTAGAGGAATAAAAGAACATAAATACCTACTTCTACATTTTTGAGTTTACATTTTACATTAAGTACCTACATATTATAGTTATTTTCATACATTGGGAAACTTACTGACCGTAGGTATACTGTGTATAACTGGATTTTTCTGGGCAATGCCACTTTAAATACCTACCTAAAATAATAAGCAGTGCGCAGTGGTGTATTCATGGGGGTGACAATAGTAGCTATACATATATAACTTTCTGTTTTTTAAATGAAAACTTCTTTAAGCGCGTTTTGCGTGTTTTCTTTGTGGGGGTTAATATATAAATATACCACTCAATTAACACAAGGGAAGGCCTAAATGAAAAAAAAACTATTCTTCATAAAAGTTTCGCTTATGTCTTGACAAGGTAATAGAGCAAATCCCATATTTATTGCTTGTAAGCTAATAAAGATATCACAATAAAATCTTATACATATTGTAACGGATTTGGTTAAAAAGTAGTTTTTTAAAATATACCACTCAATTAACAAAAAAGAAAGGCCCGAATGAAAAAAAAATATTCTTCATAAAACTGTTTAGAAACTTAACCTTAAAAAAATAAAAAAAGCAACGGGGTTTGAACTCGTGCCGCGCCGCTCCGCCGATAGCCGCCGAATCGAGACCCAACCACCTAGACCACTCGACCACGAGGGCTCTTGGGACAAAACGATTGCATCGCGAAGACATGGCACGATTAGGTGCCCAAATCAATGAACTTTTGTAGCGCTACAGAACCTAACCGATTTCAGACCCTGGTACCATCGTATGTGAGCATGTGTAAATATGCCTCCCGGCGCGCGTTAAGAAGTTTCACTTTAATTACACTTCAATAATACATGTTGCTTTGTTTTTTTTAATCATTTAAATTTTGACAAATATTTTTTAACCACATATATAGTGTCTGGCTGGACCGTGAACCGTGACTTGATCGTGGTATATCTAAAAAGAACGTTTAAAGAACGGGACTAAGGCAGAGCAGCACTCGAATGTCGTCGAATTAGCGGCAGCGTTTAAATATAACGTCACGGTCACGCCGGCGCCGCCGCGCCGCTATAGTTCGCCAATTCGCAGACGCGATTATCACTTTATACAGGCCGACAGATTCCTTAGTGTAAGGAAGGGGTGAACCGTGATTTCTAATAAGTTGTCACGGTGGCCAATTGTTCCGAGTGCAGGCGCCGTGATAAATCACGGTACGTGAAATTAGGATCCATCTCTAGCCATAGGATCTCCCTTTAGAGTGTGTGCCACTACCATAAAAAAATCATGTAAATCGTGGAAATATGTAATAAAAATAATAAATAATAAAGTAAAGCTTTAATATTTAAAGATACTCACCATATTTTATGTTAATTCTATCTTCTCTTCGACAAGCACGAATCCACTGCTTTGCTAAGTCATGTTTTGGAAACCGAAAATATTTAATATCACTCCCTTTGGTGGTCCTATTATTGTTTTTACATGTAGCCACAGCACAGTTCGGCATAATTATACTACAAGTTTTTATTTTAAATAATCCTATAACATATATAAACACAAAACAGATCTAAAAATTCACTTAATTAAATAAACTATGACAGCGTCAAATTTTCCCAGATGACGTAGATGCGCGGGTGGGTCAAAAACGAGTCTAAATATCAGCATACCGTTATATGTGTATCGTGGTGACTGCTGAATAGAGAGAGTAGATATTGAAAAATGCATTTGGCTGTGGTGCGGGTGTTGTCTTTGTATAATAACTACAAAAGTTAAAATTTAATATTCATTTAATTATCGTTTTAGAAGAATAAAGTTTTCCTGTGATTATTGTTAGAAATGACATCACTTTCCTTGCCTCGAGTCTTACATCCCAGAAAAACTAGTTTGGAAATTGAGAGGGAAAATTTTGAAAAAGCTCAGGTCTGTTTGAGTATTATGTTTATATTTATTGCTTAAACCTATTTAAATTTAATTATTCAATTAAATCCTTCCTTATTCAGTTCTGATTTATTTTTTAAAAACCAGTTAGTGATTCATTGTTTTGAAGGTGATTCCAGTGTTGTTTCGTTTTCTAGGAAATATGCCATAAAATTGAGAAAATATGCATGATTTTAAATTAGTCCCGGTATATTCTGCCTATTAAAGCTATTCTGTTTTTAATAGACGCTAGAGGAGGTATTACATATGTTTTTTGGTACATCAAACTAATATGCTTGATGTCTCTGATATTTTCATTTTTGTAATGTACTTTTGTACATTCGAATGAAGATTGAAAGGCAAACTGTAATGCTTGTAGCCATAGACTTAATTCTGAGCTTTTGTTAAACATCCCCAATTTGTGTAGAAATATATAAATCATAGATTTATAATGTACTTATCTTGCCCCAAAGTTTTATAACCAGGATCCGCTTAGGCTCAGAGGTATTACTCGCAAAAAAAATTAGTAATGAAGTGAAAAAATGGGTATATGAAAATAATGGTACTTAGTTGAATCCTTGTAAGCTCATGTGATCTTTATCTCTCATTATTTCTAATTTTATACTTACAATAAAGGATCCAAACCTCCCAGGATGGTCTTTCTTGAATGTTCTGTATATTATTTAATATATATTAGCATAATGAATAAGAATACATTTTCCTACATACATACAGCTGCTTATCACTGAGGTGCATGTTTATTTTATGTGAAATTTAAATACTTAGAATTATACACTGTATATTTACAGTTTTGCACTGTATTACTTTTGAATCTAGGTTATTAGTGATCTGCAAATTTTGTGTATTTTAGGAATTTTAAAAAAGAAAGCAATATGTTGGCTATGTTGTTCAGAAGTAGAGTAGTCATTGAGTTGCAATTATTTGTGAGTAAATTTACTGAAAAAATGAAGGTAGCTTTTCTTTAAGAATTGAGAAAACGAACAGGGTTCATGGCCAGCAAGTATATTTATTTATGTATTTATTATTTCCCTAAATAGCATCATTACATACATAGGAATTGTCACAAAAAATCTAAGAGCCAAAACACGTAAAAGTCATACATAATAAAATAATGATCTAAGCTATAAAAAAGTTTTAAAAGTATATACAAAATTTCATCCAATCTATAGAATGGGTTTTCTGCTAAAATGGTCTTGATCCTCCTCTTAAAAATATTAACAGAAGTAAATGGTTAAATATTCTCAAACAAGTTATTTCAGGCCCATTCTGCACCTGAGACAAGCGAGCAGTTGGAACAAACAACTGGTTAGCATTTCTAGTATTATATGGGTTTATGTCCCCAAATTTAGTATGCAGGTTTTGGTTGTAGCAGGCACACTGCAAAATATAAAGGTTGATGACTGTGAGGATTTTGTTTACTTTAAATGTCTCACGACAAAATTGTCTAAATGAAAGATTGAACATAAGTACTTCTTATTATCCTCTTCTGAGCTATAAGCACTGTCCCAACTTGATCAGAGTTTCCCCAGGCCAGTAATACATAAGCCATAATTGAGTTGATGGTTGCATAATAAAATGTTTTCAAGGTAGGAATGTCAACACTGTTTCTTAGTTGTAAGACCCTCATAGTTTTTGAGGCCAATTTGTTGCATATGTTATCAATATGGGCTTGCCAAGATAGGTGCTAATCCGGGGTGAGGCCCAGGAACTTTACACAATCCTGCTGTAGAAGAGTTAAGGATTTGTTCCTAACCAGCAAACCTCTGTCTCGATTGACTCTGAGAGGTGTGAAGTTGATTAGCTTTGTCTTAGAGCTGTTTAAAAGAGCCCATTTAGTTCACACCAGGTAGAAATCTCATGTACACAGATGCACAGATTTTCATAGCTCTCGCCTGTCACTACTGCTGATGTATCATCAGCAAACAAAGTAACGAAACTGTTTTGAGCCAGTAAGGGAAGGTCATTTAGCACACTGCCCGGGGCACACCAGTTTCAATATCCACCCAATCAGACCAGTAGAATCCGTCAATCTGTGTGTATGCCCTTGGCTGACTGATTAAATAGTCAATGAGAGAAAAAGAATTTCCGCCAGGATGTAAAAATGTTAAATATGTGCTTCTTGAAGACCCAAAAAAATTTTGTTTTGCTTCTCTTTCACAATAAGCTTGGACTTATGAAAAAATTTGGGAAGGGTGTGAAGAAAGGGGCTGAAGGATTTACTGTCAGGAGACAGGTGACGTACTGTGGGGGACATTTTTCGGACGTCAGAGTGTTGAGGCACGGTGTGCCCCAGGGCTGTTACTGTTCCTCATATTATGTTAAAGATATAGCATCTTACCTGCAGCAGGGTAGTGTTACATTGTATGCAGATGACACAAATTTTGTTGTAACTACCAGATATTGTGAATTGCTGAATGAGAGGTTGGCTGAGTGTAGGGAGGGTTGTCAGTGATTGGTTTGTGGCTAATAAACTAAACCTTAACCATGGAAAATCGAAAAATGTTGTTTTCTTGCTGAGGTAAAAGGACATTGATAATCCAGGCCAGGTCAAGGTAGACCCAAAATTAACATTTGAACTTCATGCAAATAATGTTTCAAAAAGGGCAGCCTGTGGAGTCTTTGTGCTGAGAGGATTGGCGAAGACTGTGGTGTCAACGATCTGCCTTATGGCTTATCATGCTCCTTGTGCATTCAGTATGTGTATATGGCCTTTTGGCTTTGGGACATTTGTTCCGTGCATCTAGGGTATTTGGTGTACAGAGGAGGACAGTCCGAGTCCTGGCTGAGATTGGGTATTGTGATGAAGCAAGACCATACTTCAAAAAAATTGAGATTCTTACTCTTCCATCCCAATACGTTTTTGAATATACTCTATGTACGTCAAAACTTGAATAGATATGAAACCATTCAGAATTAGCATTCTCACAATACAAGATCACACATGAACCGCCAATTTGAGTTTCTCAGACTTAAGAAGTCTTGGAATGCAACGCTACATTATGCGCCTGTTTTTTTTTTCAACAGGCTACCTGTGAGAGGGTCAGGAAATTACCACTAAAACTAATAAAAAAATATTTAATAATTCAAGCCTTTTACAATTATAATGATTTCTTAAATTGTAATGTTAGTGATCAGGATTTTATTTAATATGTCATGTTGTGTATTAGCAATAGCTCATTTTTAAATCTCTAAATTTAGTCTATGTATTTGCAAATTTTTGTGTCCTTCCCAACTATTAGTCCGTAACTTTTGGCTTTGCTCTATTCGAAACATTTTCTATTAACAATTGGTGACAATTGTAAAAGTGTTCTATTGACAATATTGATGATTGTAAGGGTATTTTGTACTGATCATTAATAGATTATTCTTAGTCTTATTCTAAATACCTAACACAACTCTTTCACCATTTAAGTGACCCCAAATTAAAAGAAGGCATAATAATAATTGATGTACAAATTATAAAATTGCTGGACGACGTGCATTTATAGAAAAGCTCATCAGGCAAGAACTCAGAGCTTGGAGCTCATTCGTAAGTGTAGAGAGGCGTTTTTAGGCAACAAGATTGATGGAAATTACTAACAATTAGATAATGCACTTTTAGATTCTCTATCAATTACTTGGTTGCCGAATGTTTTAAAAAATCACTTTCTTCATCACATTGCAAACTTTGATGCAGTTAGTGACGAGCAATATATCAAGACAATGGAAATTTGGTATCAAGAACAATGGAGTTGGTGGGTGATTTCTGCTGGTTTCTGAAGAGAGAAGATGTGAAAAAGAAAAAATAAATTTAGTATGTTACAAAAACGATTTTCTATGTTTGTTTATTTCTTAAATGTTAATATAAATTGTAAATATAATCGATATTTACTCCTTTACCAACACCTTAAATGGGATAAACATGTTGAGGTGCTCTTAGGTAAACTGCGTAGTATGTGCTATACTTTCAGAGTTTTAATCTAATACGTTGACCAAAAACCTTGCTCTCTGTATACTATGCTACCTTTTACACTGCTTCAAGATATGGTGTAATATTTTAGGGAAGTGAGGGGGGGATGTGCTTTTAGGCAAATTTTAGAATTGGGTGCAAGAGTGACAGAAATAAATTTAAGGAAGTACAAATTCTCCCTTTGCCTACAAATGTTTCTATATAAGCATTTTGATGCATTTAAATGTTATTTTCTATAACACACTCATAATACAAGAGCAGATATTCTGATATATCGCAAACATAGGTTTTCTCTTACAGGGAACAGTCCCATCTATGTGTGTATTAAATTATATAACAGCTTATCTCAACAATTATAAATGGTATTCCTAGGTTAGGCTACTCTCCGTCTAATACCTTTTAATAAATACATAATAAAATTGACCCAGGATTGTTCATTATTTAAATAATTATATTACCACTCGTTCCCTATCTATATGCAATGTTTGAAACCTTTTGTGTGTGATCTGATCTGAATGATATGTATTAGCTGCACATGAATATTCATAGATTATACGTGGGTATAATGTGGGGAATGAAAAAAGTGTTGAATACCAATACATGTAGGTCTTAATATATTCTATTCTCTAGTGAATTATAGATAATAAATATTTTTGGTATAAGTATCTATAGATTTGGCAATGTTAGCTTATAAGTGATCTTGTAATTTGTTTAGTCGAGCTACTAAATTGAAATTCTTATTCTGGGTTTCATAAAAAGAGACACTTTGCCAATGTTTGCAATCAAAATGTGCAGCATTAACTCACACAACCTAGGAATCTGCCTTAGGAGAGTTGGATTGGGGTAGGTTGGGTATTGTTCCTTGAAAACAAAGTCAATGAAACAATTGTCCAAGTATGGGAACGCTTACGAATTTGCTGAGTTCGGGCCGATAGGAGCAAGTGCTGAAAACAACGAATCTTCCAGAGGAATCAAGTTCGAAAAAGGTTTCCTCTGCGGCTCTGGAGTACAGATCCAGACATTCGGAGCTAAATCTATTGTGAAAACCTGGATGCATCCATCAAGTCCGGAAAAAGCTTTAAGTCTAGAATATCCGGCCGGAACTATGATTCGGTAACACCAAAAGCGTCATAGTCAGAGGAAACGTCGCTACTTAGCTGTGGGTCTTAGTATGGAGCCCCCGAGCATTCTGATAGGAGCAGATTACCTGATTCGCTAGTAGACACATCAGCAGCAGATTGGCTATATTCTAATCGTGTTAAGTCTTCCACGAATAAGCGTCTTACTCGAGGACTCTTGAAGATAGGACAGGCTCCCACAGTATGTTGGTTCTATCAATAGTAACATCGACATCCGTCATCATCAAGGATGTTGGTTCTATCAACTATAACTTCGACGTCCCTCATTACATCAGGGACCAAGCTCGTTACATAGGTGCATTCACACTTGATGTTTTTAAGCATTTAGGTGATCTAAAAACTTCTGATGCCGCTCAGCCGCCCCACAGTTTCACGTGCAGGCAAAATCACCGAGCCATATAAAAACCCGACGAAAAGCTCCTTACTCATGTATCCAGAACAGTAAGTGAGAAAGTCACTCGGATTGACAAATCTTGCACTTATTAAATTTGACTCCTGAGTACCTTCACTCTGCTTCTCATCACAGTACTTAATTAAACGTCCGTTAGTAATATCAGAGTTCAAAGGGTATTGAATAAACTGTGGTAATATCTCCAAGCCCGAAACGATCCCTCGAAAGTCGCTCGCTATAAGTTGCAAGCATCTCCAGTGTATCCTTAACCGTTTTTGATCTTATTGAGTTAAATTTGTTTTATGCGATTAAAATACCTATATAAAATTGAAATAAATATCATATGGGTTATATTGGCAAAATATGTCGGTATGATTGCAATACACCGATGTCCGTCAACCACTAGTTTAATATCCACTTACTTCCCAGAATAAAACTATCTCAGGTGCATTTCAAGTTAATTTTTATTTTTAGATTGAACTGTTTACATCCTGTGCGCTTGTTTGCACCCACCGTTCTTATTATAGAAAGGAAACAAAAATTAAACCAATTGGGTCAGAGACCTTTAAATTTGGAGCATTTCAAACTCATTCCCAGAAATCTATTGCATTAAATGTTTTTAGGTGAAAGGGTATAGCAGCTATGCGCGTTAATACTGGCTATAAATTTAATAGCATGAACAGTGTTTGAATAATTCAATAAAATAGTCCAACTAGCACTATTACTCGGCCTAGAAATCGATTCCGTTAAATGTTTTTAGATGAAAGGGTATATCAGGTATATCCTTAGACTATATAATGAATACTCTAAGGTTATATCCCTATTATTGGTTGCAAATTCAGTAATTGAATAATTCAAGAATCCAGAAGTTCTGGTGATTGTTGCCCGTACTTAGTGTGGTTGAAGGGGTCGATACTCGATACAGTAAAACTAGTTAAAAATTACTAGGATTCCATAAAATCGTTTTGGGGGCATAATATGCTGCAAAACTGCTCTGAGCGAATTTTTACGGTG
>MU186387.1:57210-91433 GCA_016904865.1 Pissodes strobi
GGGGGCATAATATGCTGCAAAACTGCTCTGAGCGAATTTTTACGGTGTTTTTTGCCCGTACTTAGTGTGGTTGAAGGGGTCGATACAGTAAACCTAGTTTAACATTTCTAGGATTTCATAAAATCGTTTTGGGGGCATAATATGCTGCAAAACTGCTCTGAGCTAATTTTTATGATGGTTGTTGCCCGTACTTAGTGTGGTTGAAGGGGTCGATACAATAAAACTAGTTAAACATTTCTAGGATTTCATAAAATCGTTTTGGAGGCATAATATGCTGCAAAACTGCTTTGAGCGAATTTTTACTTTGGTTGTTGCCCGTTCTTAGTGTGGTTGAAGGGGTCGATACAGTAAAACTGCTGGCAGGAATGTCAAGCTGGTGAGAGTAGTTTGGTTACGGGGAGTGGCGCCCCCGCCATTGCGAGTTGCCACGGGGAGTGGCGCCCTCGCCATTCCGAGTTGCCACGGGATGTGGCTAATCAAATCCCGTCGTCCTCCTCCAGGCTGGAGAACACCTAAGTACAAAGTCTGGAGCTGATCAGTGACAGTTTGTGACAAGATGGGGTGCATTGTATTAGCAGGTAGGAACGTCAAACTGGTGAGAGCAGTTTGATTACGGGGAGTGACGCCCTCACCATTCCGAGTTGTCACGGGATGTGGCCCATCAAATCTCATCGTCCTCCTCCAGGCTGGAGGTACAAAGTCTGGAGCTGATCACTGGGTAGTGACCCAACAAACCCCATTCTTACCCCTGTCAGACTAGGGACCACCAAAGGAATGAGTCTGAGGCCGATGCTTCCAGTGGAAGCGGTCCTAGGTGGTAGATGCAGACGCCTACTCGAATGGTCGGGTGAACGACCACCCCACCCGAAGTGGGGAGCGCTAAGTGGTTTTTCCGAATCACGTTCCGGTTCCGCGCTGGTGGTTCCGGGTTCCACAGTACGAATATATGGACATGGTGGTGCTTCCAGGATCAAAATATCCCGGAAGTAAACTCCCCGCATTTCACAGACAGCAAAGATACCGACCCAATTTGGAATAGATTTCTGCATCAAATTCGGTACACTAACATCAAATAGACTATACATACTAGCCCTTACAGAAACACAAGTAGAACAACAACAGTAAACTACCCCTATCCTGGTTACGACTTACACACCCGGTTTAGACGTAAGTTCGGAATATGCCTTTTTGTCCGAAGCGACCTTTCATGCCACCGTGAGGAAACGCTCGAACTGAACAACCGTGACGTCATGTGGCTCAAGTTCACCGCCAAGGGAGTAACCAAGTTTATATGTTGTCTCTATCGCCCTCCGAGCGATAGTGCATATCAAAGCTTATTTACAACACTAGCTACCACTTTTGACTCAAAACAGATCGATCACCCCAAGTCAGAAATAATCGTTCTGGGAGACTTCAAAGCCCACCACACCAACTGGCTCAAACATCACAACAAGACCGACAACGAAGGTAGAGAAGCTGAAGCATTTGTCATCAGCTGCGGGCTTACTCACCTTGTAGACGAACCAACTCGAATCTCAGAGAGGGGCGAATTCGCCGCCCTTCTGTATCTTTTTCTAACCACCAATCCTGACCAGTACACAATTTCAGTTGGTTCACCATTAGGTACTTCTGGCCACTGAACTGCTACAGAACTGCCACTGCTACAGAAGGATCCACCATTGCCTCGGAAAATCTGGCATTACAATTCTGCAAACTGGGACGATCTAAGGGAGTTCTACCTAGATTTTCCTAGGCTCGACGTCTGCTTTGGCACTAACGACACGTCAGTCTGCTGCGAAGAGATTACGCAAGTAATTTCATCAGGAATGGAAGCGTACATCCCAAATTCCATCAAATTACCGTCAAAAGGAAAGTCCTGGTTCGACAGAAGAATCGAAAGAGCTGTAGGTAGGAAACAGCAAGCCTACAAGTACTGGCAGCAGAATCAGACCGCTGAAAGTCGCAATTATTTTGTCGAAGCGAGAAACGGATGCAAACATGTGATCAACGAAACTAAGGACAAACACAATCAAAGGATCAGGAATAAACTTTTGCAATGCCCAGTGGCTCTAGGAATTTCTGGTCGGTAGCAAAGGCAGTAAGTAATAACTTTACAAAAACGCCCCAAGCAGCCACGTTTACCAAGAGGGCCAATACGACGTTCCCTGATATCATTATGGCAGAATCGACTGTTCCTTCGTCCTCGTCAATCGGACTACTGGGTGTCTGGGTCAAAGCAATATGTCCTGGCATGTCCACGTTGCTAACATCGCAAAATCAGCCTCCCAGCAGCTTTTGCGCTATTTCGCAACAACTCTATACACCGCAGCAGTTGCTCTTGATCTACATAGCGCAAATAAGACCGTGCCTATAATATTGCTCACACATCTGGGGTGCCGCACCAAAGCACACCCTAAAGCTGCTGGATTCCATTCAGAAGAGAGCTGTGCATCTGGTCGGCGACCTGAAGTTGACCCGGAATCTAGAGAGTCTGGAACACCGCAGACATGTGGCCGAGATGTCCCTGTTTTACAGATACTTTCACGGCAGATGTTCCCAGGATTTGGCCCGCGTCATCCCGCCCCTGGTAACGCCTGTCAGACAGTCACGACATACGGCAAGAGCGCACCAGTTTGTCGTACAACTGGAAACACCTATTTACAAGAACTGCTTTGTCTGGCGCACTGCATCACTGTAGAACTAACTTCCAGGCCTTCTGTTTTTTCCCCTAATTACAACCTACAACTATTCAAGAATCGTGTCAATCAACATCTTCGCACACACACCACTCGTCGAGCGACATAGGACATTACCTCCTGAATAGGATCTCCCTTTAGTGTGTATGCCATTACCATAAAAAAATACTAGGTACTTCTTTAGTTGTAGCGTATGCAAAATGTTGCCTATATAGGTCGGGTGTTTACACCAATTTAGTCTGCTAGCACTACTATTTTCAGACCTTAAGAATACCATAAATCCAAATTATTGAAATATTACCGCTTTTTAACTAGGTATATGTTTATTTTCTCATTATCCTATGAAATACGCGATAAGATAAATTAAGGTTATCGATGGCACAGGATTTTTTTCACCGATTAAGTGTTAGTTCGCCTAGCCGGTTGATGATAGCAATATGTTGACAACAATAATAATTTGTCCTAAGTAACAGTAGGGTGCTAAAGGTAAGATTATGATTTAGTACAGTGTTATTTTATTCAGTGTTTTGTCTGCAAGCTTGAATGTACAGACTACTTTTGGTATATTTTATAATTTTTCTTCAGTTGAAAGGTTTCTATTTTGAAGAATCATATAGGTTCTAAAGTCGTTTTTACCCGCCATGTAATCATGGGTATTTGTTGAGATGTATAGTCGGATTTACACTAACATCAGACCAATTCTGGCCAACATTGTTATCAGAAATATTTGATCCTATCGTTTATACTTACTTTTTTAGTTGTTTAAGTTTTCTTGGGCGTTTGCAGCGTCAGTCGATTACGGATTATGAATGAATAGTAAATAGTAAGCCGCTGGCTTAATTCAATATGACGTTGATCATAGAGTAATCAAATTGTTTTAAATGGTTTTGTAAAAAATCATTCCAAATATTATTTTCTATGAACATGTGAATAAAATGTATGTAGGTACCTAATTCCTATTTTATTTATTTATTTATTAGAATTAATATTTTCAAGTCATAGTAGGTTTAATAAATAAATGAGTGTTACTGAGGAGCGAGAATGTATACTAGTAATTCTTTTAAATTTCGGAGACCAGTACTATTAGTACCAATCTGGTGAGTAGTGGGCGAGGTACGTCACCAAGGCTTCCGCTACCGTAAATAACAATATTTTGAACTAAAATTGCCTGGCATTGACCGATTATTGAAATGCTCGACATCATACCGAAGCAATTTGTATCTGATTAAATACATGTGTCTTAGATCATAGAGTGTTTCCCATCAGAGCTTGCTGTTTAATATCGTATTAATGACATTTGGAATATAATTGAAAATACAACCGAAATCTGAGTGGGATTGCTCGCCTATGCTTTAAAAATTGCCTTGAATTAAATTTAAAGAAAGGCAAATATATTATATTTTGTAGACCAGTGATGAAGTACAATTGGTTTATAATAAACCAATTGTATAATGTGAATACCTGAATCTTGAGAATCACTCTGCTTGCCTCTGTAATAAGGCTCTAAAAGTGTTGGGCTTTACTTGTAGGAAGGTCAAAGGATTTCCAAAATATTAACTGTTAAAAATTTGTACATAGCTATTGGAATAGGCTTACATCCTCTGCTGGGTCACAATTCTATACATTTTAATGTTTAGAGTTGGCCTTAACTATATATCTCGCAGCCTTGGCGAGTTCCGGAAACTGGACTATGCACCACTTATTCTATTACTGATGTTTTTTTGTATATGTATATGGTTTTAAATAACCACATACGGTGTACAAGTTTGTGAAATCAATTTGGCTTTAAATGTTCCTCTTAGTTACAGAAGTAATTTACATATTTTTTCTATAGCATTTCATCGAGCGTAAATTACAGATGGTTCGCCCTATTCCCATTAGTTATACATGTGCGAAATTGGGTAAACTGTCCCATAGTTTGGGAAGCCTACTTGGCTCCTTCGATAGTCCGTGGACTTATACTATACAGGATGGCAATTTGAAAACTTACAAGGGCTAGAGTTTCCACATTAACGAAGATATAAAAAAAAAACAAAAAATACCATTTCTTCTACAAAAACTCGAGGGAATAAAAATAAGGTATTTGCAGACCACACTCACCCATCCCTGGCTCTACCTTCATCAGTATCAGTATCAGAAGGGGTGGCCCCTAGCGGGCCTTGCACTTAGGCCACCAATTGGGCCCGTTGTGCCCCCAGCCCGCATTAGAGAACCTCCAGGATGCCGGTCCTCTTTAAGAAAGCCCGCATCTCCTTCAGACTAACACGACGCACTGAATCTGGCTCGATCGACGTCACGCCAAAGATTCTGTATCTTGCCCAAGCGAAAGCGGGGCATTCCGTAAGTAGATGGTATGGGGTCTCGTCGTCCTCCATGCACCATCTACACTCCCCCTCCTCTGCAATTCTCAGCAGGGTCAGGTGCCGTCTAAGCCTACAGTGCCCTGTGTAGAATCCTACCAGGGCCCTGCACTCGTTCCTAGGTAGGCACAACAGCCCCCTGGCGAGACTCTTCGCGGGCCCATGTATCATGAGCCTGGTCTGTCTCATCCCCGGAGCCGGCCGCCATACCTCCTCCGCCCGACCCTCCATCCAGGCCTCCAAGGCTGGACTTATACTATACAGGATGGCAATTTGAAAACTTACAAGGGCTAGAGTTTCCACATTAAAGAAGATATAAAAAAAAACAAAAAATACCATTTCTTCTACAAAAACTCGAGGGAATAAAAATAAGGTATTTGCAGACCACACTCACCCATCCCTGGCTCTACCTTCATAAGCTTTAAAATCTTAAATGGCATGGCACTACGCCACTTGTAGCACCTCTCTGGGAAGCTTATCAAAAATCAAAATTAATGAGGTTTAAGTCCGAACAGTTACCAAATTTTGAGAAAATATATTAAAACTGGCTCTTGCAAAACTTGGCAGTAGCCTAATTAAAACACTATTTTTTTGCAATAACCCTTTTTTTTGCTCTTTTTAAAACTATTTTGCGAAGTGCTCAAATTGATTTTCATTTTGTTCTAAACAGAAATAAAGTCGATTTTTAAATTAATTCCTCCCTAACTTTCTGAATATGTGTCTTGGAATACTTTGACAAACATCCAATTATCCTTCCTTCCTGGCTGGGTTTTGTAAACTAGCGTAACCCCATAAATAGAAGTCTATAAGGGCAAGGATCAGATGATCTTGGCAGCCACTCAATTGTACCGCTTCTGTCAATCCGCTGATTTGGATAATTTGGTCCAACCACTCTCTCGCCACAGCAGCGTAGTGTGGGGGTGCACCATCTTGTAGAAATTCTTCGTTGAAATTTAGATTGCCTTATAGGTCTCTCTAATTTTCAAGTTCATGAACAATCGATGGCTCTATAGTTTGGTTAAGGATTTTAGTCTAAACTTGACCGGTTAAATTTCCTTCAATAAATAAAGAACCTATGATATTGTCTCTCAGTATGCCCACCTAAACATTGACTTTTTGGGAATATTGAGTGTGCCCCTCTGTAAAAAGATCTGGATTAACGTAACTCCAGTAGCGACAGCTCTGCTTATTCACAAGACCATTCAGGAAAAAAGAAGACTCATTGAAGCAAATATGTATGTATACATTCTTCAGGTCTTGCCGTAATTGTCCCTGATATGATTTCACAAAACTAAATTCTTCTGTCTGGATCATCGTCGCCAAGTTCTTGCAAACTTTAAATTTTTTGAGTGTGACCTTTATGCATTTCCATTACTTTTCATTCCAGATTTTCTAGATACGTCAGAAACTGCTGCTAAATGACGCGTTGACACCTTCGCATTTATAGAAACTTCGCCAATAACCTCAGTCTTCATATCTTCTAGGTTGTTGTCTTTTTTTATTACCAACGGTCCGTTGGCATCGGATCCAGTTTCCTGAAATTTTGAATCCAAATCTTATGTGTAGTCGTGGCTGACGTTTTTGTCAGGTTGCTTGTCATTGAAAGTAATAGCAGTTCTTAAATAGCACACACCCTGAGCACCACCATAAAGAGAAAAATAATTTATGATCGTTTTTCCATAGAATACACCATTTCCGAATTAAAATAAATTCGAAGAAAAAATATTCAATTGATGATGACAATTGATGTAGATGGTATTAAAGATGTTACAAAAAGGAGCAAAAACAAATATTTGCATTATTACAAAAAACAGATAATTTTAGCTTTAAAATAATGTTTTAATTTAGGCTTGGAATTCTTTTTCATCTTCATTTCTAATTTTTCCTGCCAAATTAAAAGCCAATTTTAAAATATTTTTTGAACATTTTGCTAACATTTCGTACTTAAATCTCATTAATTGTGGTATCTCTGAAAATATTTTTCGGTAAGCCTCCAAGAGAGGTGTCACAAGTGGGGTAGTGCCAATTCGGATTGTAAAGTGGATGAGGGTAGTGCTGCAGGAACGGGTGAGGTTGGTCCACAAAATCCCTGATTGTTATTTCCCCGCGGTTTTGTAGAAATGAAATTTTTTGATATCTTCTTTAGTATAGAAAAATATAGCCATTGTAAGTTTTTAAAATGTCACCATGTTTATTGGTAAATTTTAGAATCAGTTTTGTGGTAATATGCTGTAAAATCTTAATAAATACATAAATAAAAAATATTTTTCTATATTCATATGTTCCTTTGTTGTTCCGCCGAATTATATTCTTAATAAATGAGTTTTTCTAAATGATGCTTTGATAATAGTATATGCTTATAAATTTTGTCACTGATAGTGCCGATGGAGCAAGAAATTGCGCCTCACTTGCTCTAATTAATAACAACCATAACAGTAAAATTAAGGGCTGCTAATAATACTAATAATGTATAATTTAAAACACTAATAATGCCGATAAGATTACTACATATTTAACAGCTGCTTGGTTCGAATTTAGTACACTAGCCTGTAGCCTCGTTATGGAGGAAATAAGTGTGTTGGTATAGTTTGGAGTGAATTCCTCCCAAACCCTTCTAATTTCATTTCTATGCCTACATATTTTACCATGAAGCTCCAAATGGTTTAAATCGAGTGTTGTTGAACTCCAAAATAATCCCATTGTATTATGATTACAGCGGTACAAACCTGTTAGACTATAACATTATTTATTTCCAAAATTAACCCTGCAGAAGGATACCATCTTTATTTAATGCTCAAGCAATGCTTCAGCATACACCCGGTCCTTGGACACTTATCGAGGCCCAGATGGTAATGAAAAAACTGTTACTAGTTTGCTTTTTCTGAATTGCAATTTTCATGATATGGGGAAATTGGAGGCCTGTATGCTCGAATCCGTGACAAAATTTAAAGATAATTATGTTTCGGCAAATACTGCATAGCAAATTCAGATATTTGCTTCCATGCCAAGAGACATCTAGGCTAGCTAAGTTTTATATTTTTTGGGACGAATTTTTTTTTTTAATTATTAATTTCCAGAGAAAAGACCTAGAATTCGGTTAATTGACTATGGTGTTGGTGTTTACTTTTATACTAATGTTTTTTGTTTTCTTTTTCTATTTCAGATCTGCATGCAAATCTGCTTGAAGCCTTGCTTTTAAATCTATTTTTATTTTTGATTAATTCTTATTTAACTCATTGCATGCTTTAATCCATCGGATGAAGTAATTTTATGGTATAGTTTTTGGTTAGCATGGCAAGGGAATATTCGGACAGAGATTATGAGAAATATGTAAGTACTTTTCCATGAACTACGATTTTTGTGTTTTGTGACGTCCACTTTCTTATTGAGCAGGGAGAAAACATCGATTATTTATCATTTGAATCAAGGCAGTATGAACTGCTTGTTTTTGTCATAATTACCTTTGTTCCTGTAACTGTTTAAAATGTTTAGTCACGCGCCTACTGTCTTGAAATGTATTACAAGCAGAATTTAATTTCTTAACTTAGTAATCAGTAAATTTCACTTGGATTGTCTGTAATACTTTTGATCTAAGGGAATTTATCCGCTTGCGCATTATAGTACTGTACATAATCGACTTTGATTAATGATTGTGTTTTGCACTTTTTAAACGTGTCAGTTTAATTGCTGATTCCCAATCACTCATGAGTTAAGTAAGCCCAAAGGGTGAGATTACTTCGTATTTATTGATGAAGCTTGTTATGTTTTTGATTGGTGCTTGTACTGATGCTGGTTTATCTGACTTTATTTTTGATGATATTTTTCTATTTGCATATTTTATATTCTGTTAAAATACTTTTGTTAATTATGGATTGTTAATTTCTGTCAAATATTGGCGACAGTAAATAATAGCTTTGAAAGATAAAAGTTTTTTTACTTTTGGTGATCCCCCAGTGCTGGCTGACGGAAGGCATAGAAGGTGTCAAAGACAACCTCTTATCATTTGGCTGGTCAAACATACTTAAGACTCTTCCCATAATTGTCTTTAAAATTGCTGGTGGGCGGTGCTCTTTTTTGCTGTTGATGAATATTTTAAAATCTGAAAAAAGGCTGGTGACAATAAATAATAACTTTAAAAGTTAAGGTTTTACTTGCCTATTATACATTAAACATTGATCTTTTAAATCTAAAGCAACGAATAGTAAAACGGATGGACAGAAAATAAGAAAATATTCCTAAATCAATCATAGGACAGAATAAGATTACCGGGTATCAGGTGAATGAGGTTTTTCTCTTGTTTTTTTTTGTATTTGTTAATTGAAAAATTCTATCTCTAAAATGCGGATTTTTTTTTTAAATTTTAATTGTTGATGGTAAATGAAAGTTTAACCTTTTTACAAAATAAATATTGATAAGCGTTTAACTGTAAATGACTCAAAAGTAGACTACTTTTATTTCTAAAAATATTTGTACATTTTACTTAAATCTATATGCCATTGCTAGATAAATACGTTTTTCTAATCCTTGATTTTCTGTCCCCTTCTACACCCATCATAATCAGTGAAGTGTAAAATTATTTAATATGAAATATCCAATATATTATATTTAAAAAAAAAACATTTAATATTTAGATTTACCGACAATTTCTAACTAAATTTTATCAATATGTGGTTACAACAAATTAAAGGTAATTTATTACCATTTACATATTGAAGTTGTCGCATTATTAAAAAGAAATTAAGGCAATTTGTTATGTTTGCTGAATTGTTGTTGGTAATTGAAATGACCAGTTTCGAGGTTGCTATTAATATTGGCGCCATTGAGTGAGTGACCACTAATGATGTCTAGCTGGCTGTTCGTCTTGATGAGTCGCTTATTTGAGGAGGGGGGTGGGGGTGTATATCAACGTCAAAACCGTCCCATTCACGTTGTTTCTAAAAATAGGTCGGGTGAAATTGAATATCTCTAGTATGTGGCTGTATTATCGATCAGGGTCTCTGAGCAACTGTCTTAAATCTTTAATTTTGTTTTTTATTTCTATTCTCAGATGGCTATAATGACTTGTTCTAGTGATTCTTTTAAAGGTTTAGCAAGAACACTAGGAAAATGATATTTTACTTACGTATAACATGTTTTGTTGTAACTAGATTTGTTTGCGGAATAGGTAGGTTTCTCTTAGTTATTTTTCATGTTTGGTAGGTACCCACGTACGTGTTAAAGGCAATTTTAGGATTTTTTTTTTAGATAATTTCCATTTTTTTAAATATTCGAACATAAACTTTAACTACCTATTCTCACTAACCCAAACTATTGAATTTTCAACGAATGTTCATTGTATTGTATGCATTGGGTAAATAACTAAGTAACTCATACATTTACCTAGATTTCTACTATGCATTCAATTACATTTCTATTTCTTAATACCATTATGATGTGAAGCAAAACGGTAGTCCTTATTTATTACGTAAAGTGTTTCTGTATTATTGTTTAGTATTATAGGCTTGCGTGGATGGTAAATTTTTACCGTTTTCTGCTAATTACAATAATTAATTCGATGTTTTCTACGGAGAACAGTAAGGTACGGTACAAGGTCGATTATACAAATTAAACAATGCGTTTACTCGAATTAAATAGCTGACAGTACATCACCCATATCAATAGATGATTTCCATTTTCTTATAAAGTAATTTTTTCTATATCTTCTTTGATATTTTTGCAATGTTGCAATGTAATTACAGTTGATGACAAATAAATCCGTACGTGCCCCGTATAAATAAGATTTAATTGTCCCAGTTTTGCTTGTGTGAAGGCAATTGTGTCAACAATGGCCCTTACGACAATTATATTATTGTAAATCATAGTCTTGGGCCGTTTTTTTTTTACTATTTGGCAAGCTTATTAAGTGGAAGGATTCGGTGGAAGCCACTGTGTCAACAATGGTCGTTATAGAAACTATCTGTTTTGCAAACTTAACAAGTAGTTAGAAAACTGGCCCATAATTACGTAAAAACTACAGTAACATTAGACTAAGTAGGTCTGGATTTCATATTTATATAAAAATATGGGATTTATATATAGAAAATAATTGTGCCATTACCAGTCACAAATATTTACAGTAGTAGAACATATAAAAAATCATTGACGAAAGAGAGAGAGAAATATAAATCCAGAAAACAGGTTACTGAAACTCGTAAAATGGGATGTGCTATACTCAGTCCCTTTCATCATGTATGTGCCCAAAATACATCAGTATCAGAAGGCGTGGCCCCTAGCGGGCCTTGCACTTAGGTCAATTGGAACCTTCAAGATTCCGGTCTTCCTTAAGAAAGCCCGCATCTCCTTCAGGCTAACATGATGCACTGAATCCGGCTCGATCAGCGTAAATAGATGATATGGAGTCTCATCGTCCTCCATGCACCATCTACACATCCCTTCCTCTGCAATCCTCAGCAGAGTCAGATGCTCTCTAAGCCTACAGTGCCCTGGGTATAATCCTACCAGGGCCCTATTCTCCTTCCTAGGTAAGCCAAACAACCCCCTGGTGAGAATCTTCGCAGGCCCATGTATCATGTCTCATCCCCGAAGCCGTCCACTATACCTCTTCGGTCCGACCCTCCCTCCAGGCTTCCAAAGCTCTTTCGCGAACATTCTGGGTGATCCCCACACAAGGATCAGGCCCTAAGTATCTACGTGCTGAGCCTTCTCTGGCTAAGGCGTCAGCGGCCTGATTTCGCGGTACCCCCGAGTGTCCCGGTACCCAGACCAGCGTAACCTTTTTATGCTTTGCAAGTTCAATCAGTCAGCTCCTACACTCCCTCACCAACAAAGAGCGTGTGCGGACCGACTTCAGCGCCATGAGTGCGGCCTTGCTATCGGAACATAAGAAAATCATCCTACCACCGACATTGAGCCGTAACAACTCGCAGACCTTCATCATGATTGCAAAAATTTGCCCCGTCTGTGAACCAGACTAGTTCACCCAAGGATCCCATCCTTCCATCCATTTAATCCTACTTCGTAGGGAAGAGGAAGTTTAGCCCCTCGTGGAAATCTGTCTCAGGGACCATCACGTCAACTGGCATACCCAGGATGGTTAGGTCCCCAGACAAGCCTCGCCATAGACCGCAATGGCCATGGTCTTCTCACATCCCCGCATCAGCCAATCTCATGGCCGCTCTAACCGCCTCGTGCCCTACCCAATCCACCGACTGAGGCAAACCTACCAGCACCTCCAGGACCCTTGTGGGCGCCGTCCTCATGGTCCCAAATACATTAAACTAAGATATGTTTGGCATATTTTCGGAAGAATATGGACATCACAACCTGCGAATAGGTTACATTAACATTTATACCTAGAGTCATTCTAACGTTAAATGTGGTCTTCAATGCATGTTGTTCATAACAGTAAGATCCAAATTGCAATTCTCTCGACAATCGAAAAGAGTTTTAAGACTGCCCGAAATTGTTATATATCATAATTGTTAATTATCATGTTTTGTAGATTTTCCAGTAAGAAGGCTATAATCTGCTGAAATAAATATTTATATTGATAAAATAAACAAAATATTTCGATTATGATGTTGAATCATACCGTTTCATACATGAGGTAATGCAGGATGTAAATTTTCAATCTCGAAAATTTATCAACATGCCAACATCCTCTGTTTATTGTTTGCCGAATTTCCGCATGCAAACGTTTTTTTGCAAATAATAATTTTTCCCTTTTTACGTTTCTTTTATTGGTGAACTGAAGCGCTCTGATGGGGTGTCTGTGTATCTATATATCAGTGAAGTTGACATCTTGATTTGTTTCAGTACCGCAATAGGATCATGTTGTTCATGTTGCGAAAAGATACTGGGAAAAATGTGGTAGCGTCACATATTATACATGCTACGCTATAAACTCAATAGTCGCTTAGAAACATTCCCTAATATAAAAGTAGATAGTGCTTTCATCTAAAATTTTAATATTGGTTTAGATACCGGTTGATTGTGGAGACTTGAAGTTGGACTAAAAAATCATTGTCCAGTTCATAGTTAGAGACGTGAATTTGCAAAATCTAAGTGTTCATTCAACATTATTCATTATTACAACGTATAAATAACCACCATCTGACCATTTAATACTTAGAAATTAAGTTATGCTACAGTCCAACTGAAGACTACGTGTGGGTCAGGGAAAAACACACGGTATTCCGTTTTTAATGTTTGAAAATGTACTTTTCATTTCGTGAAACGGACACAGGTTCAATAGCATCATCATCGATAATTTTATTGATAATAATAATAACAAAACAAATCAGTGCCAGAATATCGGCAAGACTTAATCAGAACTGAGATTGAGGAGGAACTCAACGACAATCAAGCAGCTGTATTGTTCGCCACAAATGATGATCAATTTCTTCAGGCACAAAAACATACACTGAGTTGAAAACGTCTTGCAACAATTCAGTGGTTCCGATCCGCTGCCAATACCAAAGTCTAATATATTGAACAGATAATATCAATAGAAGACCTAAATACATTATACTTCTGTGCTACACTAACATGATCCAGAGTATCTGGTGCTAGATTGAGATCAAGAGGCGGGATATATGTGAAAGAAAGAACATTTACACATTAAGCACTGTAATACCAACACAACCCCCGCAGAATGTCTTGACACCCTACGTCAAAAACTTTACACTGAACGGGTGAGAAGATATAAGTTACGACAGAAAACAAGGTAAAGTGCATTTCAGCAGAACGGAGAAAGGCGTTTATAGAGGATTTGGCTCTGCTCCGAAACATATCAGCCACAGTACCCCATCGACGAGTGGATGGTTTTTGGAGGAAAGAGCTGGCAACTTCGGTTACTTCAAATATTACCACGGGCTGGCTGAAACAACGGAAATGTAACGTTCTAACGAAATGATTTACCAACTATTTACAGAAAAATAGATTACCGATGTTATTAAACACTTACACAACTGGAAAGCGTCCTCATCTCTTTAATGAGATTTTGGTCAATTCGTCAACAACGCCTACATGCTTAACGTAAGGTGTAGCTTATTGTACCTACCTACTGCCTAAAGACGCCAATAATAAAACTAATGCATCCAAGTACCGGCCGATTACAAGCCTGCCCTGCCCACACTGTATAAGGTCGTAACGTCCTGCATTGCCTAATGAATTTATACGCACTGTATGCGAACCGGAATCCTATCCAAGCCAAGCCAAGCGGCACAACGGATGTATGAAGCATTCAATGGGCTCTGCAAGGAACAATTAATAATTCACGCCGTTATATACAACCAAGCGTACAAGAAGAACATACATTTAATTGTGATCTATATCGACTACAAAAAAGACCGTCGACTCAGTGCCACATGACTGGTTCCTGGAAATTCCGAACATATCTAAAATAAGCCCAACCATAATTGATCAGGTACGCCATGAATATCTGGCGTACAGAATTGTAAATTAACTAACCATAATTCACCGACATTATCAACATCAAAAGAGGAATCTTTCAGGGTAATTCCTTGAGTGCACTGTGTTTTTGTCTTGTTGCCTAACATGCTGAACTCTACCAAATAAGGATTTAATATCAAAGGAAATGATAAGACGACACTTTTTAAACTGAATCACTTACTCTATATGGATGATACCTGGGCCCGCGAAGAGGCTCACCATGAGGTTGATGGGCCTAGCAAGGATCGAGTGCAGGGCGCTGGTGGGATTCTACAAAGGGCAGTATAGACTTAGATGGCACCTGACTGCTGAGAATTGTAGAGTGTAGATGATGCATGGAGGACGAGAAGACCCCATACCATCTACTTACGGAATGCCCCGCCCTCGCGTGCGCAATATTCATATCCTTTGGTGCGACGCTGATCAAGTCAGATTCAGTGTGTCGTCTTCTTAAGGAAGACCGGCATCCTGGGGGTTCTTTAATGCGGGCTTGGGGCACAACGTGCTCAATTGGTGGTCTAAGTTCAAGGCCCGTTATGGCCACCCCTTCTGATATTTATATGGATGATCTAAAGCTAATGGGAGCCACGAAGGAACAGCTGGATCAAATGTTACAGATTGTTGAAGATTTCTCAAAAGGATTTCAGATGAGGCTTGGAATTGATAAGTGTCGCACCATTAACATAGTTCGTGGAAGGCTGCAAGCGGGCGGGTTTAGTATGGCAAGTGAAGAGTATTGAATCGATGCGGGAGAGCGAAACCTATGAAGCAATCACGGAAGATTAATCATCAGGTGATGAAAAAGGAAATAGCATCTGACTTTGAGAGGAGCTGTAAACAATCTTTTTTATAGCAATCTCGGTGCTTGGATATTCCTTTGGCGTTGTGTCCTGGAATAAAACCGATATCCAAAAGTTACAACGCAAATAAAGAACCTTGCTAACAAAGGCGCAAAACCGCCACCCTAAAAGCGTCGTAGTAAGAAGCTCCCTTCCTCGACAGAACGGATGAAGAGGACTAACGCACTCGACGAGGGAAGAAAAATGACAGATATAGCGAGAAAATCAGCTTTATGGGAGGCATCCGAATGAGGTTATGCAGGAACATGTCAGCAGTTGTGCATCGAATTATTGGGTTGCCTCAGAAAGATTGTCCCCACAAGGCTTTTTATTTGCAATATAAGATCAGCTGATTCCAACAAGAAACTACTTGAAATAGATCATCAAAGATTCCCAATTAGAAGTCCAGATATGGATGCAAAAGTACGGAGTCAGTACAACACGTTATTGCAAAAGGTCAGTGTTTTCTGCAACGGAATATAAGGATAGGCGTGATAATGTTATCAGGTTGTAGGTCATTCGAATTCCTTATTGCAAATATAAACCTCAAATAGTTCTGGAAAACTATGACTTCCGACTCTACTGGGATCGTTCAATCTGAACTGACCAGACGGTGATCCATAATACACCAGATATCACCCTCGTAAATAAATGCTTCAAGGTTGCAACATTGCAACCTTTGTGAAAGTGTCAGTACCCAATACTTAAAATCTACTCGAAAAGAACGCTGAAAAGATTTTCAAGTACTGAGAGTTGGAGGTCATTAACCGCTGAATCGCGTCGATTGTTCGGAAGTTCATCGGAAACCCCCAAGATCAGAAATATCAGACGTGTCATTCTAAAGGACCCCATAACACGAAAAGGGTTCCAGCAGAGCTTAATCCCTCTGATGTTTAACGCATCTGGGATTAAGTGAATTTTCTGTTTAATGCAAATAATAAAAATAATAATGCATGACTTTATAATAATTATAAAATAAATTAACAAGTTCTGTTAATAATAATGGGTAGCGGCATCCAACAATGCTGCACACAACCACCGATAATAATTGAAACAAACTTAATTGATATCTGTAAAATTGCCTAAATGGTAGTTCCATTATCAATAATTTATTTCTCCTCAAATTAATATAGAAAAAAATACCCTCACCCACACCTAAGCCAACACATTTTATATTAACCACCGTAAAACTTCTTTATTATTATCGTCCTGGAGAATATTAATTATTGGAAAATTGAGCAATATTTTTGTGTATTGCTCTTTTTAAACAAACATATTTTTAAGGTGAACTATTCTGCACGTAAAAAGTTGCAACATTTAGCAACATTATAGGTGAACGATCTCTAGAACATAGCACTCCTATGAGTCCTATGATGACAAATAGCCATCTTAGTCATACTCCACAAGTTGACGAATTACGTTCTATTTTCCATTTTTAACCATTCAAGGTTATGTTATAAAGAATATACATGGTCATGCGTTCTTAATTCTTAGTAAATCTACAATATGAACTTATTGCATTTCGAACCAACGCATGTCTATAATATTTTGAGATCTAAATTGGACTTCTAAATTATAACGCCCCAAATTTTTTGCAGAATTGGTATTATTTATATTTTCCTGAAATTAGAAGTGATGCCGGATTTAGATTTAATGAATATTTCATTTTACCGTTGCCGATGAATATACCAACATACAAATTTGAAAAAATAGTTTATCACAGATTTATACATAAGCGCAGAATTGCTACTTATTTCATTGTCATCCTTTCTGCTGCTTTGCTATTGTAGATGAGTGCTAAATGCTAAATCTATATACTGTGTAATTGATTTTATACATTTGTTTTTCAGTCTCAAGCTTTACAAAAAGCAATCAATGGCCAAGAATGTCCCGTCAAGCAGAAACATGTCAGATCAGCTATTATTGGGACGTTTCACACCCAGAGTGCCAAGATTTTTTGGGCATATTCTTTAAGGTAAGACAACGGTCTATTATATTGCCAGACGAACTATATTGACAATAGTTGTGTCCGACGTTATCTAGTCTGTGATGGCAGGGACATGACAAATGCTTTTTTCTACAGCCGCGCGCAAAATAACTAATTGCTAAATTCAAATGAAATCGCAAAATCGACGAATGCCGTGGATCCTTATTTTGCGCTCTAGCGCGAACATGGAAAAGAAAAATCTCACTTTTTCCGTCGAGTATGCTATGAATGGTCATGGAAACCGAAGATAAATAAATGACAGTCGTGCGTTTGTTACAGTTTGTTGCTGGAACTCCTGTTCTAAATATGCCCGAAGCCCGAATATAATATGTCAAAACTGACAGTCATTTGCAAATTTCAGAATAAGTATAGAGAAAAATGTGGATTTAATTTTTAAAAATGCGACTGTAGAAAAAGTTCTGTGTGTTTTTCGAGCGCAAAGTAAGATTGCCGTTTTCGAAAGATTACTGCGCTCCGCTACGCGTCGCGCAGTAACATTCTTTCTCAAGCGGCAATCTGTTACTTTGCGCTCTAAATACACAAATAACTATTTTGTTACAATAGTTGCATGTATAAGAGGAAGCATTATAAAATCGAAAAATGAAAATTTGTATCAACTTTGGACACGAAAATTATTATTGGGAATGGAGATTGTTTTAATTTTACTTTTATAATGTATGCATCTTCATATTTCGTCTATTTTGTTGGCATTTTCACAAAACTGCAGCATATCTTCATTACTCAAGACAAGAACGTTATTAAAAACAGATTATAATTCGAAGTGAGTGTCAGACTGAGACATACTGTCAGCTGATGTTAGTGTTAGTGACTAATTCCGATACATAATTCATTTGTTTGTTAGATTACCAGCGATGGATGATAGAATAGTTGCTTGGAAGCTTTGCCATGTTGTGCATAAAGTTTTGAGAGAGGGCCATCCATTATGTTTAGTAGATAGCCAAAGACATAGAAAGGTAGGTTTAGACTAATATGCGGGCTTTTGATCCGTTTTAGCAAGGGCTAAAATATCTGGACTTAGAAGTTAAATAAGCTAAATTTTAGAAATTTTAATTGTATCACGAAGTCACCTTGTTTGATATTGATGCTTTGAACTACTTCTTGTAGGAGTGACGCCAGCGCCAGTGGTTTGAAATTTAAACTCTTAACTACAACACTATTAAGTTTGGGTAGTGTACCTCCTGTTAAAGGTCCTAAATAAAGAAAAGTTTAGTGCAAATCTTAAGTGTCTATATTAACTCGTTTGCGAATGGCAAGATATTGAAATAAAAATGTCAGTACCTTTTACTTTCGGTCATGATCGTCTTTAGAGCTTTTCGGGAGGCCAAGGCTTTAACAACTTTACAGTAATCGAAGTACGTTGGAGCTGATATTACAAATAAAAGTAATGATGAGAAAAGGAGGAGAAGGGTGAAAGGGGAGAAGGGTTGTGAAACTTAACCGTAAGTCTTTTGGGTATTTAAATTTGTCACGTGGCTTTACTAATGCGTGACCAAGCCAATGTCAAACTAGACCTAGATACTTGACTTGATTATTCCAAGGGATAAACGTTTTAGAAACCATTAGGCAAGTGTCATGACCTGTGTAGCGGGATTTGGAAAAGAAAATGGCATGGTCTTTGCTCGTGTTTAATTTAATTTTCCAGTCCCGCATCCACAGTTTCAGAAAGTTGAAATTGCGTTCAATTGTATTTATATTACTCGGGCACTTGCCGCGAGAGGTTAGAGAGCAGTATCATCGGCAAATACGTCAAGAGGTTTTGGAATGTCGTGAGTGAAAATATTGAAGACGCGGGAGGATAGTGGGGAACCCTGGAGGACCTCCACTTGAGCGGGTCTTGGATTTGATTGTGCTCCATCAGTGTAGAAAAGTTCTGCACGAGAGGAAAGATTTGACTAACAACAAGATCTGTCTCGGAGCTGCTCGCCTGATTACATCGATAACAAGGCCATTATGCCAGATGTTAACGGACGCTTTAGGCATGTCGAGAAAGATTGCGCCTGTGTGGCACCCCGCATTAAAACCTTTCAGGATGTTCATAGGCAGTCTGATCATTTGACGGAATGTCCGGCTGTAAATCCAAACTGTTCCAATGGGAGCACCTTTTTGTCAAAAATTAAAGTTTTCAGATGGGAAAGGATTACTTTTTTTCTGCAATTTTGGAGAGGTTAGTTAGGCAGATAGCGGAGTACTTCAAGAGATGGAAGCTGAAGATAAACGAGACCAAAACGCAACTCATCAACTTCAACCAGAAGCGCAAGAGAGAAAGGACACACATCACGATGAACGGGACACGGATTGAGGACACGGACATCGTCAAGCACCTAGGAGTCACACTGGACAAGAAGCTGACGTTCAAGGACCATATATATACAGGGCACCAGGAGAAGAGCAGGAACAGCAGCCAGCGCAATATTACCATACATCACGCCGCAGTCAAGACTGGACAAGGACATCAAGCTCAGGCTGTACAACACCTACGTCAGGCCAATAATCATGTACGCCGTGCCGGTTTGGAGCTCCGCAGTGAAAACCAACAAGGAGAAGTTACGCACGCTGGAACGGAAATTGCTACGCACAATCATGAACTACAGATGAGAGGCTTTCAAGACGACGCGGCGAGACAACTGTACAGAGAAGCCGGGACAAGACCGCTAGAACAGAGACTACAGGAGACAGTGATGAAATTATTCAGGTACAGGATGAGGACGCAGTAAATAACCAGGAAGATGAGGAGATGCCATTCAGAAAAATCCAGGAAATGATCCACGAGGTGATGCTCTGAAAATCCAGAACAAGGACTAGGACCCTAGGACGTCCCCCCCACCAGGAAGGACTGCATGAAGCCGAAAAATATTAAAAAGTGCAGTGCTAGAATAATCATTTAGTATTAAAATATCATGTTATTTATTTAGTTATCTTAGGTTTAGGTGGACGCTTGTTAGGTATAACCACCTTAGTTGGTAATATATAGGTATTTATTTGTAAATATGTATATATTGTTAAGTTTGTATTAGTTTTAAGTTAAATATCAAGTATCATATGGCAATTATTTATAAATGAATAAGAGAGAAGGCTGATGGGTCGATAATTGATGTGAAGTTGAGGACTTGTATCACTTCTATGAATTATTATGATTTTGGCTCTTTTCCGGATAGACGGGAAATAATGGGTATTAAAACGTCAAATAGACACTTCACCAAGAGAAGTTTGTACTTATTGTGAGTCGGAAATTTTTATTTAAAAATCTCCAATAATCGTTTTGTTTTTCACTTATTGTTTTAGAGTTTTTTTTTCAATTTACGAGATGCTTAAGTGACAGTGGCAAACTTTTAATTTGAGCTCGCCTCTCACAGTTCGTAGTATTTCAGATATTTGATTCCGTTTTAATCACGCTCTCCTTCAAATATCCTCAGAAAAAAATGAGATGCCTAATTAATACATCCAATACAACGCTCAAACGAAAGGCAACTCGTTTCTGATCATATTCTTCATCGAGAGTACCATCGACGGAAGGTACAACAGTTTGTCCCAAATGTCTTAAGTATAAAGGCCTTTTAGGAGCTCCTCAATAAAGAGTGACCTAATTTTTTGTACAATATCCTAGCTCAGACGCTAATTTTTTGCTTCCTTTAAACCACTGAGGATTATAAATTTGCCCAATAATGTTCTGTCCATTGAAAATTAGGTTGACATAAAGACATAGTTGCGCAATTTGTTTTAGAATTTAGAATGATGTGCAACTTAGTAGAGGGTTGTATTTAAGTTAATATATAAGTTCGACCTTTTTTGGGGGTGGCGCCCAATTAGTAAGAGTATCATTTTGCCAAAAACCTGGCGCCACCCCCACAAAAAGTAGTATAGTTTTGCAAAAGATAGATTTGATGGTTCCATATAAGCTTCCTAAAAGTTCACTTCTTCAACCTTGCCAATTGCAGATATTTTAGCAAAGCTTTCGGGCATCCGGTATGAATATGATATCGATATTTTTATTAGTTATTTGTTTTCAATTTATTAGTTTTGCAATAGTTAAATATCTGTATTTTTAATTTGCATGATTTTAGGACCTGGATGAAATAGGCAAATTGTGGGGACACTTAAAGGAAGGTTATGGAAAAATGATAAGACTGTATACTTCTCTATTAATTAATAAATTAGAATTCCATAAGAGAAATCCACGTTTTCCAGGCCACTTGGGGGTGACTCCCGAAGAACTGGATAGTATAGGTGGAAATGACGTTAATAACTAGTAAGTAGAACTAAAGAAACGAATTACAATAACCTTTGATGTTTATCCAGCGAATATATATAAAAATGTTTTAGCTTTGACATGACAATTGAAATGTTTGATTACATAGACCACGTTCTTGCATTACAAGAGGCAGGTAAGATTTATATCTTTTTTTCTAGCTTTTTAACTTCATATTTTAAGCTTTAGAGTGAATGATCTAATTATTTTAATTATCAATTGATAAACTAGAAATTGTTTTCCTGTTGAAGTTAAAGACTAAACATTATTTGTGTTGAAGACATTGTACTTCGGTGTGTTTTTTACCTAGAAATTAATTGATACCACGTTACTTTTTCCTTAATAGGATGCATCCACGTATATTTTCAGATAGTAGGATAGCTCAACACTATGATATTACAAAATTGTTCTTTAGCTTAGAAAATTGGCTTCACATAGGCCTTTACCAGAAATGATGGGGAGCCATTGAAAGCTCACCTTTACAAAGCTGAACACTAGCAAAAATTTTCACCAGGCAACATAGCCTGTACGGAAGAAATCTCGGAGGTATCATTTGTGAGAGCTGTCTACATACTGTTCCACACATCTACACAACGTTCATCATTCCACAGCAATAAAAATATATATTAGAATTTAGAATTATGTTATTAATACGGATTAATCGACCTAAAACAGCGCTTTTTGCAATAGCTGAATTATTTTGTTTTTGCTGGGTTTTGACTTACTGCTTCAAAATTTTATTAGAAGTCGGGAGTGTCATTCGATGCCCCTTTGCTTCGACTTAAATTAAATGTAATTTTCCCCACATATTACTTTTGAATCTTATAACATTGACCACTCTCATAAAAGTATCAGTCGTTTGCTTTTGTTGCCTTTTGCCATTGCATGCTTATAGCCTTCATTAGTTTAATTTCAGGACCATCTTCAATTTTTAGTTGTTTCCAGTTACAATACACAGATCAAATAGCTTTATAATGGAATCAGGATTTTTTTATACATGAATTAATTTAGATACATCAGTATAATATAAAGTGACATGCTGACTGATTTCAAATACTTCAAGCGATATGACTAGGATATGCCTATATTGGCTTAATTAATTATTGAAGGGGCTTTAATGAATCAACTTAAGAGCGATATTGGCATTGGTGTCTCTCAATTTCTTGGTATAAAACACCCCTTTCTTCAGTATATAATAATATATCACATGACATGTCTTGCATTAGTTATATCTAATATAGTTTTTGTTTGTCTATAGTATTTGGTTCTTTAAATATGGCCCGTTCCAATTCCATGACAAGTGCTGGCCAGTGCAGACTGGCTCCCCTTATTCCTTGCATTCAAGGTAAAGTGTATTCCGTAATATAAAAATATTTAACGTGGTGATGTATGTTTTTCCTAACACAAGATGTCAGCTTTACACAAACATTGAAATATGTATTTATTAAGAATGATTGCTATTATTGATTTCCAGAAAATCTTACGCTGTAAAGGCCTTAAACTATCACGAATATCAACAAGTTCGTGTTTACTAGTTAAATATTTATGTAATTTCTCGCCACCCTATTTGATTACTATGAATCAGTCATGGCAATCGGCAAATACTCTCGATAATCTTAAGGCTCGACAGTCCCGTCATAGATATGGCTATTAGGAAAAATTGTCATTATAACATTTATGTCTAAGGTGACTATGGAGTTTTAAAGCGATAAAAATATTGGGGACCATTAATTATGCAACTCGATCTAGTTATTTTATTACTTGATCTTTATTTTAGATGCTTCTAAATTATATGACTACTGCGTGAAAATGCTGTTCAAATTACATATGAAGTTACCCTCAGATGTTTTGGCAGGACACAGGGAACGGTTCATTAAACAATTTAGAGCTTTGAGAAAGTTTTACGAAAGTACCAGTAATCTGCAATATTTTAAGGATTTAATCGCCATCCCGCCATTGCCAGAGGTATGTTATTTCGTTCATTAGAAACCCCTTATTCTTAAAGCTGCTCTGAAGTTATTACTTTTAAATGGCTTTATGGTTATAAAAATGTCGAATCTTTCGGCAATGCATCTAATTCTATACTTTATTTGTAATAAAATTACAGCAATTACTTGAATAATATCAATTATTCACACTAATTTTGTAAGTTATCAGGTAGACGAAAGACTAGGTTCATAAACACGCTTCTTGATGCCGCTGGATAAACCTGCGGCAGCTAAGGTACTTTTACGGCAGCAGCCAGTGGCAGCAAAAGACTTTTACTGCCACACAGGTTAAGATTTTCTGACGCCGACGAGAGTCATTTTTTGAACATACTCTTCCGTTTTTTTTTGACTTTGGCAGAAGCTAGTGTCATTATTTGAATACAGTATCAATATTGCCCAAAGCAGTTTCCCTAGTCCTATTATAACTACAACCAAGAATAAGTGGCTGTGGATAATTGGAAATATTTGCCGAGACCATCCAAACATGGAAAAGTCAGAACATTTTACAGAAACAAGCATTTTTGTAATATTTGACATATCTTCGTTGCGTAATATTTTTAGAGATTAACACTCTTTAACTTTTTTCCAGAATCCACCCAATTTTTTAATAATGGGCGACTTTCGCACTTATGTAACTCAGGAAGTGGTGGTACCTCAGGAACCTGAACACGAGGAAGAACCTATTCAGGAGGAAAATTTGATAGATACAACTGACAATGCTGTGGAGGCAGTGAATAACCATGTCGAGCATACTATTCAAGTCAGCGTCTCCGCACATCAAGAGATTATTCAAGAGAGAGAATTTCTTAGAACTCAGTGTGAAAAATTAAGGTAAAATCACTTACGGTCATTTCTAGCTTCATATAAACCATTTTTACAAAGACAGTATTTAACTAGTGTTTGTAAAAACTTAAAGTAAAAAAAAAACACTTAAAACCCAAATACCTACACAGTAAACTCAAAGAATATCTACAGATGCATTTTTATTCCCACGAACGTCGTTCCAAGAGATTATTCCCGAGCGGCTTCAGATATTGCAACAGAAAATATTTTGGTAAAAGTATATAGCAGTTTAATTGGCAAACTACTCAACAAATTAAATAATAAGGGAATACTTGTTCATGAACAGGGACCGAAGATATTGTGTTTTACAGAAACCTGGGCACACCACGTCACAGCAGAGTAGCTGAAACAGAATGTTGTAGAATTGAACTTGGACTTGGAATTCTGTTTATTAACCATATAACCGCTCTATTGAAATTGGCCTAAACGTGGTCCGTTTATCGTGTTTTCTTCCAGTGTGTGACATTGAAATTTAATAATTTGCTAATTTAATGCCTAGTTGAGTGTTATGATAGTTATTGGCTGATATAAATTGTTTGCAATCTTTCTAAGCAAAAAAGTGGCAAAAACTTATTAACAATAAGCAAATAAAAGTATAATCCGTTTCACCGGTGGTGACCAGCTACTTACTCTCTATAGTCCGTTTCACATCGGGCGTTCAGTATGCATTGCATCAAGTGTAATATGAGTGCAGTCAAACAGGATTCTCTGATTTAATGTGGTTTTTGGTTCTGAGAAGCTCTGTGAGAAGTGCACCCAACTTTCAGCTACTGAATATAGAGCAGTTATTTTAAAGGGAAAGCGAATGTTAATTTACAAATGTGTAACTTGCCTTGAAATGTCCAATAATGATGTCTTGCAAGCGAATGATAGTTCTGAGTTGTTAAAGAATACAATTGCTAGTATTATAAAATCCGAATTTGCAAGTGTTAAAAAAGATCTATCTCATCAGCTCAGCAGCCTAAGATCCCCATCTATTACCTCTTCTTCCGGTACTTCTATTAATTTCATTGTGATTAATGCTATTAGGCAGGAATTTTATAATAAATGTCAATTACTTGAAAAGGAGGTCGAAGAACTGAAGAACGCAGTGAAGCTTCTATCAAATAATTCCGGCGCTATCCCCCATACTCCAGAGATCTTGGAGGCTACGCAGACAAATAAGCCTCATTGCAAACGAACATCGACCCGATTAGCAAACAAGGGTGGCGATCATTTTCAAAGGGGTAATATGAATTTTGGTCACGTAAACCGTAATGTGCCCTATCGGCCTATTATTGGAACAGGACCGCAAGATTGCTCTTTTACCGCTGCCAAACGTATACAGTGGATTTACCTAGGATGTTGCAATCCAGCAACAACTGAAGAAGATATTATTAATTTTATGAAAAACAATTTGGAAATTTCTGATGTCAAATGCTTTGTTCTTGACAAGAATGATGACGTTTGTTCTTTCAAAATTGGTGTCAAAGAGACTCTTATTAAAGGCCTTTTGGATCCCGGATTGTGGCCTACTGGAACTGCAATTAAAGAATTTCGCCCACATAGACAACCAAGACGAAATGAAAATTTTCGGCAGGGCATGAACAACAGCTCACAACAAGATCAATAGATGATATCACTATTTTTTATCAGAATGTTAGGGGCTTGCGAACCAAGCTAAATCAGTTCTTAATGGTAGCAACAACTGAATTATATCCTGTTATTATCCTAACAGAAATTTGGCTGAATCCTGACATAAATGATTCTGAGATTCTTCCTAACCAATAGGTAGTCTTTAGAAATGATAGAAATATCAGTAATAGTAAGAAAAAGTGTGGAGCAGGAGTACTTATTGCAGTAAGAAATGACTTTAAATCTAAGTTGCTAAATTAATAATACTAAAGTCGAGGAATTGTGTGTAGCAGTTCAACTTTGAAAAACTCACTACTGTTTTGGCACTGTTTATATTCCCCCCTCAATGGATTCTTCTATATATGCGGCTCATATTGAGTCAGTGGAGAGGGCTTGCTCACAGCTCAGTAATGTTTTAACCATTGGTGACTACAATCTTCCTAAAATTCAATGGTCTTGTACTGAAGATTATATTGGTCTTCTCCCTGAGAATGTTAGGAGTACAAATGAAGTTGTGCTTTGTGATAATATGGTATTTCATGGACTTGCACAGCATAATGGAGTGGTGAATGATAGTCAAGCAATCTTAGATTTGTGTTTTAGTAACTTTGATGTGATAACAGTGACTAAGTGTGATGGTTTGGTAAAAATTGACAGTCATCACCCGGCTATAGAAGTTTCTGTTCCAACCAGGATCAGCGAGAAGCTAGTAACCGAACATGCCTGGTATTTCGACTTTAAAAACACCAACTTTGATAGCTTGAATTTGATTTTTTCATATGTGGATTGGAATTCAATTATGTCCACTAAAGTTTCTGCGTCTCTTGACAACTTTTATCAAATATTTAATGGTTTTGAGAAGTTTGTTCCTATTAAACAAACTTATGATACCAACTTTCCTAATTGGTTTTCTTCTGAACTAAAACAGTTAATTTTTAGAAAGAAGCAAGTTCATAAAAAATTTAAGCAATCAGGGTTGGATAATGATTATAACATATTTTCTGAATTGTGGTATCAATGTAACACTAACAAAAATTAATTATTATAGTTCATATCTTACTTATTGAGAGAATTCTATTACTGAAAACCCTAAGTACTTTTGTAGTTTTGTCAAGTCTAAGAGTAGTGATAGTGGTGATTGTCCAAATGTGATGAAGTTGGATGACTTATCGGCTGATAATGGCGTGACTATTTCTAATCTGTTCGCGACATATTTTGCATCTGTTTACGATCCCTCTTCTGATTTTGTTGATATATCCTTCACTTCACCCATCTATGACCAATACTCACATTTGTACTTTACTCCCACCGAAATTGAAACGCTGTTGAATGAAGTTGATACAACCAAACCTGTAGGCCCAGATGGTGACCCCCCCCCCCTGTTTTTAAATACTGCTCTATACACAAATTACATCTCTGGTGCAATGGTTGCAGGAGCTGAGGTTCATGCTATTTACATGGACTTTAGTAAAGCATTTGACAAAGTTAGTCATTCACTTTTATTACACAAATTGTCAGTTTATGGTATTTCAGGGTCTTTATTAAAATGGATGAAGTCGTATCTTACAGACCGATATCAACAAGTCAAGGTGGACAACTTTTTATCAAGTGAATTTTGTGCTACTTCTGGTGTGCCACAGGGCTCTCATCTTGGTCCACTGCTTTTTAATCTTTTTATAAATGACATAGGTAGTAAATTGAAGTCAAATTATTTACTATTTGCCAATGATCTGAAATTATACTCTAAAGTAAGCTCAACTTTGGATATAAACAATCTTCAGGAGGATGTCATTCAAAGATCCAGATGGTGCACCAGGAATGAAATGAAGTTAAACAGTGAGAAGTGTTTTTCCATTCGTTTTAGTAGGTTAAGAACTGAATTTCCATTGGCTTATAGCCTGAATGGCATGCTTTTGAAAGAAGTAAATGTTGTTAAGGATTTGGGTATCTATTTTGATAATAAATTGACATTCACTGAACATTATGAAAAAATTATTGGTCGTGCTAATAGAATGCTGGGATTTATTCAAGACTTTACTAATATTAATGCTCTTAAAATTAATATAAACTTGATTGTAAAGGAATTTATCTGACAGTCGATGAAACATTGTCCTATTTAGGTTTACACTCACTTAAGCGTAGAAGGGAGTATTATGATGTTTGTTTTATTTTCAACATATTAAATAATTACATTTCCAGTCCTGAATGTCTTTCAGCTTTAGGTTTACATGTTCCTGGTCATAGAACGCGTAACGCATCTCTTCTACATTCACCACAATGTAGAACATTGTATTTTATGTTTAATCCAGTAAATAGAATGTCCTTAACTGTAAATACTTATAATCAATTACCGTTTTTTGGTGTTTCTAAGTCTAAGTTTAAAACTAGCGCTAAGAGACTTATTTTAGAATAGTATTTGTATAACTTGTAAATGTGATTACGTTGATGAATAAATAAATAAAAAAATTACCTGGCGACCTCAAGACATAAACTATAAATCCACGTGTTTATTTCGCCAATTTCATTGGTCGACTATTTAGTCATCGGTATCCACAAATCGCTGGTCTCATGCAACCTCACATAATCTCATAACTGAACACGACCTACTAGATATATACATAAAATGCAAATTTTACCAACAGGATTCGGAATATGCCTTAATAATTAGAAGTTAAGACAAGGTAATGGGAATTAACAATTAGGAATAAAGATGTTGGGTAATATCAGCAAATAGATATGCTCATTCCTTAACATGCTCTATAATGTTGTGGCGTATTCCTTTTTTGGTTGTTCCCTCTGTGCCCAATTATGCCAATGCGTCAATTCCAAGTCCTATGAAGAATCTGATAAAATTAAAAAGAAGTACTTTGCTGTTCGCTTAATAAGCAGATATTATTTCGTATGCCCATTATTGGAGTAAAATACTTGTAGTGCATTTCCCTCAAAATGTCGAAGAATGTTCATGTATTTGTATAAGCTTTACCATATCCAGTGAATCCTCTTTTTTTTAAGAATGTCAGTGATTCAAATTCACAGAAAATCTTGATTTTTCGGAGGTGCCAGTAAAAAGTAGTTATTATAACCTTAAAGTAATTATATTGTCAAAGAGGATTTTGGGCGCTTCTCATTACGTGTCGCAGAGTATATTTGCTTGCGGCCATCCTCTTTGCTCTTCCAGATTGGGTAGCTCAGATGGTGATGTATAGAATAATGACTCGCTAACTTCGAAACAAATGTACGTATATTGATGCCCAGGTTTAGTATAAATTGACGTATGCACTTATGTTGACAACCATGTTCAAAAATAATTTACAAGAGGAGCGTGACGCGTATGACCATTCGTTGAGGTCTGACTGGACTCGACCTATTTGTTTCCCTTGAAGCAATTTGAGGTTCCTTTGAAAGTATTTTTAGTTTACGTTAGATTTTAAGAGAGTTAATTCGTTTAATTTATTTTGGTATGTTAATTTAGTTTCACTTTGATTTAGGTTTACTTTACTTTTTACTTTTTCACTGACGTAACTTAGGGAGGTTTGAACCTGTTACCAGAAAGCGTTTGCCCTTGAGGTACTATACTGGATTACCAGGTGTGGAGGGTTTGAACTTGTTACCAGAAAGCGTTTGCCCTTGAGGTACTACTAACCAGATGACCAAGTTGTCGTTTATTCAGTTTGCACGTTCTTTTATACTAAAGTTTGTTGAAAGTTTACTGATTGTTTTTAAAACATGTTTAGATAATTAGCATAATAATTTATCTTTCAAGATCAAGTATCGAGTTCAAACTTTAGACGGAGTGTTCTTTTTTCGTGAATATGATTACTAGTTTACAATATCAAAATGTAAAAGAAAATATAATTCTGTTTGGGATAAAACTTGAATGAGATAAATTAGTTATTGACAAAATGGCAGGGCCCGTTTTAAAACGTTTGATATATTTTCAACCTTCCCTATCATGTTGAAATATTTCTGAAAAACCTGATTATCATTTGTTACTGAGATAATTATTGTTTTGAAATATGTTTCAGGGGTGAAATTAATTCTCTTATGTCAAAAAACCAGAGGGATATTACAGCAATGCAAAATAAAATAGCGTCTCTCGAACATGATCTGGTCTGTAAGGAAAGCGAGCTCGAGCACGAAAAAAACGTCAAAGAAGATCTGCTAAATCAAAGTTTTGCGGTAGCCCAAAGTCAGGATTCAGAACGTAAGATTTTGTTTGTTAAAATATTTAATTCTAAAAACCATATTTGAAAAAAGGGCTAGTATTCTGTAAATTTGTTTGACGAGTTGATTAAATATTTTGAAGTTTATATGTTAGTCAGGTTATAAGTGTAAATAATAGTTGAGATCATTCAAATACATTACAAACAAGAGGATCAAGTTCGAAGTTCCTGTAATCATGGATCTATATTTAAATATTTCATTATTAAAATAAGTACGGTGATTTCCTCAAATTAATATGTCGTGATCGACACAGTTGAAAGCCCTTGTTAGATCTGCAGGTGTAGAACCTGCTTGCTTCAATTTTAAAAGTCACAGTTTTTAATGATAATTCTGATTTTTTTCTGAAGTTGGTAATTATTGGAATGGGTTTGTCCTATTCGCAATGTATATGATGTAAGTCTAGAATTGAAAATTATTCCAAGATCCTGCTTCACCCTTGTACAGGGTGGCTCGAATTCGTGTCTATGTATGGGGAACTCGAAAACCGTAATAGATACAGTGTCGGTCAAATTAAGGCAAAATTGCGCATTTAGGTGCCTAACAATATGCCGTTTAGAAAGTTTTAAAATTCCGAGTATTTCCGGAGATTTCCGGAAAAAGCCGAAATTTTGAAAAATCGTTTTATTTTTTTCCTGTGCTTATTTAAAAACGGATTTCAAATTGAATTGCACTTTTGCATTGCCACTTTTTCCGCTCTATGCAATGATGTTATCCAGTTTGAAATCCGACGTTTCGTCCTCAAGGGATCATCATCAACTTTCTTTTTTTAAATACGAACTTTAATTTTTTTATCGGTTTTCAGATGGTATTGGCGTTATTAATATGAGTATGTGTTTTTATTTATTTATTTTTTTATTTTTATTATTTTTTTTTAAATTTATATATTTTGCTTTGGCGTAATTTTAAATAATTTAAGGTAGGTACTTTTGAAATTTTTATATTCTTTAAAAACATTTTATTTTGGTTTTTGTATTAAGTGGAAAATTGGAGCCCATATTAAAAATAAAAAATAGTAAAATTATTTTTTACGAGAATATGGTTATGAACTATTACTCAAACAAGTTGCTTAGTGCAAAGATGAAATATTTTCAACTTTTAACCAATTAAAAAATTTATTTAATAGAGAACATGAACAATTTATAATCATACTACGTGATACTATAGGTACTTTGATGGAAAAACACCTATTGGAATTTTGCCTATAAATTATTATTTTTTTAATTATTTACATGCAAAATTCCAATAGGTGTGTTTTTCCACCAAAGCACCTATAGCACAGGAATATCTCCGGAAATACCTGTGCCTATAGTATCACGCAGTATGAATATACATTTTTTATGTCCTCTATTAAAAAATTTTTTTAATTGGTTAAAAGTTGAAAATATTTTATCTTTGCACTAAGCAACTTGTTTGAGTAATAGTTCATGGCCATATTCTCGTAAAAAATAATTTTACTATTTTTTATTTTTAATACGGGCTCCAATTTTCCACTTAATACAAAAAACAAAATAAAATATTTTTATAGAATATAAAAATTTCAAAAGTACCTACCTTAAATTATTTAAAATTACGCCAAAGCAAAATATTTAATTTAAAAAAAGATAAAAATTAAAAAAAAATAAAAAAAAAACCTATACTCATATTAATAACGCCAATACCATCTGAAAAACGATAAAAAAAATTAAAGTTCGTATTTAAAAAAAGAAAGTTGATGATGATCCCTTGAAGACGAAACGTCGGATTTCCAACTGGATACCATCATTGGATAGAGCGGAGAAAGTGGCAATGCAAAAGTGCAATTCAATTTGAGATCAGATTTTAAATAAGCCTAGGAAAAAAATAAAACGATTTTTCAAAATTTCGGTTTTTTTCGGATATCTCCGGAAATACTCGGAATTTTGAAACTTTCTAAATGGCATATTGTTAGGCACCTAAATGCGCAATCTTGCCCTAATTTGACCGACACTGTATCTCTCACGGTTTTCAAGTTCCCCATACATAGACACAAAAACGAGCCACCCTGTACATAGGGGGTGGAACTAAAACATTTTTTACGGTTAAAAGTTAATTTTTAAGTAATCAGCAAACTGGATGCATGATAATTTCTGACTAATCTATTAATGGATAGTAGGAAGAGCAGAGGGCCGAGATTGGAGCCCTGTCGGAGCCCGGATGTGGATTGGGACTCGGACATGTAATACTTTATAGCAACCTGCTATTGTCTGGCACAGAGATAAGATACAATAAAAAAGCTGATCTTAACTATATGTTATATAATTTATTGTTTTAGATAAGCAGTTCCATGACAAATTTGACAAACTTAAGTCGATTTACGTCAAGTTACGGGATGAACATGTGGCGGAAATTAGGAAGGTCAGTTTTCTCTCATTTCAAAAATCATCAACTTTATTTGGCAATATGTTGATGAAAATTCAATTCTTATTTTGTGCTGAGGTTTATTTTTATACAAATTGATATCGCTATATTTATAGAAAGCAGAAATTGAAAAGAAGTTATCTACAGCGCTGAAAAACATTGAACAAATGAGTGAGCTGGAAGCAGAGAAAGAAAGGCTGGAAATAGCCGAGAAAGAGAAATCAGAAGAGTTATCTTTATTACAAAAAGATAAGGAGCTATTTAACATGGAAACAGAGGTAAATGGTTTCATTACTAAAACATCCAGAAACACCTTTTGAATACTCTGTATGTATCTCTCCATCCAAAAGACACCGCGAGGGGCAAAGTTTATTTATATGTTTATATATTATAATGAGTAAAAGATTATTTCAGATTCGTTGGGCTGTTAATAATACTTAACATCCACAAATTGAAGTAGTAGTATACGCCTATATTTAGGTTTAAATTTTTTTTCATTTTTATAAATACTACAAAAGCAAAATACGCTTTAGCGTGGGAGCGACTCTTCTTACACCTTAGCACTTCTACTAAATTTAGGTCTGTTAAAGTCTATACGAAATCAGTGTAAACGGCTAGGAAATTGGGGTACGATCAATTTCTTTAGATTCGCATTGAAATGCATGAAATAAAAATCAAAATCTTTATTGACGGCTTCTCGTAGATAGTCTACGTTGACTTGAGAAGTCTGTCCGCACAAGATGTGGGCGGTATTAGAAAACTAGCGCATTTGATTGGTCCCTGCGAAATTCCTTAATTGTTTTTAGATTTAGAGCATTTAAATCGTATGATTTTAACGACAGTACCGCGAGGTTTCAGTTTACGTGTTTTGACAAGTTTGTTTTGTTAGTTTTGTCAGTATTTGCTTTGTACTTTGTTGTTGTTTTTGTGATTGTTGTTGGTGTGTGTATTTTACGAGGTATTTTACCTCTGTTTTTATTACATAACTTTGTTGTTCTTGGAAATCATTATTTAGCTAATTAAAATGGTGTTCTGGAGACCTTTGGATATTTCTGATGGTGAATCGGAATCTGAAAATCCCAAAACCAATGCCGTTGCAGAGCTTTTAAAATTTCATAATAAAGGCTTACATATCCAAACACAAAGAATTATTTTAAATATGTATACATGTTTGAAAAGTGAAAATCATGAGGCCTCAGAAAATGAAATATTAAAAAGAATTTGTGAGCTTACTAAACTTCCACGCTCTACAGTTTATAAAGTGATTAAGGTAGGAGATATCATTGGCCATTCTTTAAAGTGAAAAAGATCCGACCAAAAGCTAAAAAAAAAATTGATAATGCTTCCAAAGAAGTTATACGCCGAGTAGTATATCAATTTTACAAAGACAGCCAAGTCCCGGCATTGGAAATGATTCGAGATAAAATATCGGATACCAGAATTATGAATACAAATCTCTCGACACTTTGCGTAATATCTTACTAATAATAATAATAATAATATATGTATATTACGTTATAACCATTTTACAGTGATAATTTTACAATAGAATCTTAGTTATTAAATAACATACAAA
>MU186388.1:526-22651 GCA_016904865.1 Pissodes strobi
GACGAGCGCGCTACCCAAACTAACTCAAACTAACCCAAACTAGCCCAAACTAACCGAAACTTAACCCGCCCTTAACCCAAACAATTATAACTATGATTTTGTACGTCGCAAAATATCGGTCCCTAAATGGAGCCCCTATAAGGTCCAAAATATTTTTAGCGGTTTAAGGGGCACCCTGCCGAACGTCAACCCTTTCGGACGTCAAATCGCCTTTTTGTTTCGCACAGCTTCGCCCTTAGGGGTCTCGACTTTCTAATGTCCAGATTCGGTCTTCTCATCGCCGAAAATCCCTGACGGCTCATTTTTGTCGAACTTGGACTTGCCTAATTCTTTGGCTCAGAAATTTTCGGAGCTCCTCCTGTGTGTTCCCTAGATTCTTTACCTCCACAAAACAGACCATACATAAATATCATGCAGTAGGAAAGTTTCTGCGGCCTTTTCGGAAAGTAATGATTACGTTTTAGTGAATAAATACTAGATGGCACTACTAACTTCTTATTTATAAGGGGGTTCCGTATTACCAGCAGAGTTCCATATTACCGCCTTTTCCTCTACTTACCAGGATGTGCGATATCTGCAAAATTGAGGAAAAAAAAACATGGGAAAACCGATAAATCACGTTTCTGTAATTTTGAGAAAAACGGTAAAAATTTCAAATTTTTCGTTATTTTTATTACAGCATCATTTCATTTTCAATTCAATTTGTTGTTGGAAAAAAATTATCAGTTTTTTAAGTACATAATATATTTTGCATTGACAGTTTTATTTTGTGGAAACTTTTAAACAATAGAATGTTTTTAAAAAAATGGGAACTCAGAAAAACAAGTTATTAAATATATTTTAAAAATAAGTCATATATTTCTAAAAACTGACATCAAATTGTTTTTGAAACATACTAACTGAAGAAATATTAATATGTAGACTTCTATGATATAATTTTTTGTAATGGGCATTTAACCAAAACATTACTGGTATCTGGAATCATTTTGTAAGTTTTCGTGCTTGTGATATTTTAAATATAAGGTATAGGAATATGAAGGCATCCAGAGTGACAAAAAGAAACCTACTTCTTACAGTCGACCATCCTGAAGAAATCTCGTCTCGAGATACTTGATGGCACTACGTTTCCATTTCATCTCTATCAGGGGGCAAGACCACGCCATCTCCATCACTATCGATGTCGGTTTGATGAAATAGGTACACCTTCCGGTCGACACCAAGGGTTCACGCGAACAACAGCTATTGTTTATTCATAATTAGCAGATCTTAAGGTTCTGTGGGAATCTTTCATATCGGCAACAACATATCTGTCATTGGGCAAAACGATTTTGATGACTACCATGAGGCAACTATAAACTGGGGCTAACTTTCTGCTAGTACTTGTCGATGCTTACTGCTTAAGTATGGCTAAAAGGTCGCCAACCTTATAGGTGCGTGGTTTCTTTCGCTTCTCATCTTAATACTTCTTTTGCTGAGCTTGTGCTGCCTTCATGTTGCTCGCAGCCTCTTCTCTTTGCTTTACTAAGTCTTCTAACATTTTGGGGGTATCGGATATTTCGTCTTTAAGCAAAGCATCATCGTCACTACGTGGTTCGTAATCAAACATCAATTGACTAGCTGATTTACCAGTAGACTTATTTACGACATTTTTAATAACAAATTGCTCAAGCCCAGAGTTCTTCTTCTGGAGTTGAAGGTAGTAACGCTGACAGTACGGTTCAATTTACACGTTCAACCTGACCATTGGCCCTAGATGTGGCAACGCCATCTATCACGTGGCGAATGTTGTTCTGCTTGCAGAATGACGAGCGTCGCTTCCAGATGAAAGAGCTTCCTTGGTCAGATATTATGATTTCTGGATTACCATAAGTTGCAGATATATCTTTTAAATATTCAATGACATACTTGGTTCTGGTCGATTTTACAGCTGTTAAGAATTTAAATTTAGTAAATGCGTCTATACCCACAATCAGGTAGGAGTTGCCCCGCTTGCATTTGGGAAACGGTCCCAGGTGGTCTATGTGACAAGTACACAATGGTTTTAGACCCTTTGCAATTGGGTGAAGAAATCCTTCCTTTTTTCCTGAGTTTCTTTGGTTGTATATACGAGGAATACAATAAGAGATATATTGTTTTACATAATTCTTCATTCGTGGGAACCAATAGTGTTGACATAGCAGTTGCAAAGTGTTCAAAAACCATTTTTGATCACGTCTTCAAATCTAACGATTTAGTTTTGTACAATTTAACATTCCACGCCACTGTCCTCGCATTCCAAACAAATTAAAACCTTGGCGATACTACTGACGCCATCTCTTGTTTACCACGTTTATCCACTGCGTTAGACAGTCTAGAAAGCTAAAAGTTAAGCGTCCTCAAAAGGCCTCCGACCAATCATAGCGCTTCGCGCTTTATCCGGGCTGTATTACTAGCGACATCTGTTGTAACCACCTTTACTCATTTGGAGCCGGCCGCGCATCCTAAACTCATCTGACCAATCATAGCGTTTCCCGCTATAACCCGGCGACCGAGTCGACCAATCACTGTCTCTTAACGGAGGTAATCAAGTTAGCTCCTAAGTTCATGATCTTTAATGGTCGATTTTAATAAAAACTAGTTAACGTATTTCGACCGGATTTGTGTTAACATTCATAAGGTTAACTTAGACAATCGCTGACGTAAAGGTTTACATAACTGCTCAGTATTTACATTATTCGCCCTTTCTATTTCCGAAGGATGTAGATCATCCTGCCGGAAGGGGCGTTAACAACTTCTTCAAGTTGATCTAGTTCCCACGTTCTAGTACGAAGAAGTCGTGTCTTGAACTTCGACCATATAAGTCGCAAAAGGCGCACCCCCGTTTCTAGCCGGCTGGCGCTAGGCGCCATGCCGGCAAGTTTTCACGTTTTGGGATCTCATAATCTCTTTAGTTCTTTACTCAAGTGACATAGTGATATACCAGCATAATCATCTTTATGTCAAGCCTACAATAAGGTATTTATTGGCAAACATACTGTCGTTATTTGCACGAGTCTCACGCCGAGCAATGGCGTCCCAATTGGTCTCAACCATGGGAGTTCTACCATCGAGTCTCAAACCACACTCAATCGAGCATAGTCTCGGAATCTCAAGTAAGTAAACGAACATGTTTACAATCACATTCTCACTAAGCCTACAAAAATGTATATTTCGGCATCTTGACTGCCATTATGGAGACCCACTGATCTCTAGTACTAAGCCTACAAAAAGGTATATTTCGGCATCTACTGCCATTTTGGAGACCCACTGATCTCTAACTCTCAAAGGCTGTATCATGCGCTGCACAGTCCCCAATGGTATTGTCCATGGGATTTTCAACATTCTATATCACGAGTGTACCACTGGGTTGCTACATTCTTGCCTTGTTCTAATGTATATTACTCTGCACTAGTCTGCATACCTACTCATGCCTTATTCTCATATAAGGATTAAACGGCACTAGTCTGCCAATTTACTCAAGTTATCACAAGGCTACATCCCATACGCGGATTTCAGCTTGCTTATGCTACCTGCATAGCATATTTACTAATCATTCATGCGTGTACCAATAAGCCGCATTCACAGGGCATTCATGTCATGCCATATGCACCAACTGCATACCAGAGTCAAACCACTACATTCCAGTCATTCTTGTTTGCAAGAAATTGAACTACATTGTAAATAGAAGCTAGCCATAAATCTAGCAAGTGTTTTTCAAAGTGACTTTCCCCCAGTGTTGGAAGATATCCTTCTGAACATTGAACGTTTCTCGTCAATGGTGTACATAGTGTACATATTAGCTTTTAGGTGGACTTTAAGGTATATTAATCCTGTTATTATCGCTTGTATATTATTGTATTTCACATCAAAGCTAAATCAGCTAATATAGTTGATGAGTAGCTGTTCCGCAGGAACTCTAACAGACATTTAACTGTATATAGTTTCAAGGTTATGTTTATAACCATACATTAGTTTAGTACTACAACTGTTCACGCAATGCTTTAGTTTTTAAGAGTATTATTTATGTCATATTTTTCAAGGTCGAAGTTTGTCTCGACTGATATTGTTCATATCATAGCACTGACTATGTACAATGATTCAGTGTTTATATTTTGTGTATTTATGAGCTTCTAGTTATTTTCAAGTAAAGTAACTTATTAAAATATTCATATAATACTAAAGCTTTTTGTTTTATTTACAAAATGACTTTAGAACTAGTCCTATGGTAAATTTCAGTGCCTAAGAGCACATCTCTTTTTGTTCAGATAATCGACCAAGATCGACTCTGAAACAGCAAAGTTCTTTCTAGTCCAAAATGTCCGAAGTCGTTGTGAGCTGTCTTGACAATGTGCTGTCTCATTCCTCTCGGTACGACTCACAATATACCATTTACGGTGATTCTGTAAATTCGTTCATCTCGAAGGCAGTAATCTTTGTATATGTTTTTGCGTGATCTGTTTCGGATGGTTTCGGCAGTACTTCAGCAATATTTTTAAATTTGGCATCAAATCAAATCAAACCAAAAATTATTTATTATGTAATAGTTACAGTGTTTATTACATAAATGGTAACATTTGCGTGGGCATTCTTCCATGCTACCTGTACAGAAGTAGGATACACTGTATTACAGCCTCGATTACAGCACATGTACCGATAGACTGATGACAGTCACTGCGAACTTACGCTAAAACAGTTACATCATATTGAGCAGATGACTCAAATATTTTTGTTTAAAGGTAGCAAGTGAATTATCCACAATAAAGTTAAAAACATCTGAGTTTAACAATTATATTGCCAGGAATGCGAATGAGTCCCTAAACTTGGACGTCCTATGCTGAGGAATGTGACACCTAACTACATTCCTCAGATTCAAGTCATGCAAATCCCGCCTAGCTACTAAATACTCCCAAAGGTATACAGGGCATCTGGACTTATACATCTTATATACAAATACACCAAAATGAAACATTACACGATATTCATATTTAAGGATTCTATTCTCTATATACACTGGAGTTATATGATCAAACTTGTTCACACAGTACACAAAACGAATGCATGAGTTTTGAGCTAGCTGAAGTTTTCTTTTATATGCAGAACTTAAAAATTTAAAATATACAATGCTACAATAATCTAGCTGTGGGAAGAGAAGAGACTCAACTAACATAAGCTTCACACTTATGGGCAAAGTATACTTAAATGCGTGTAGACTTTTTAGTTTAAAGTACAAAGCGGTTATTTTCTTTCTAACATGAAATTCGAAATCCAAATGCACATCGAATGTCAATCCCAGATTTTTGGCATACTCAACAGATGGCAACAACAACAATATGAAGAGTAACAAAATTACACAATTCAAATGTATGTCTCATTGATTTGGAACCTACCATCATACAATTACTCTTACTCGCGTTAAGCATTAGACCATGGCTGCTGGACCACTCGAAGATCCTGCCCAAGTCGCTGACGTCCTGCCCGAGAGCATAGCAAGCATTCTCGGGAGCAAACCCAGCAAGAAGCTGTGTGTCATCCGCATAGAGATGCATGGAGCAATATCGAATCTGCCTAGGAAAATCTGAAGTATACAGGCTAAAAAGCAACAGCCCAAGGATACTCCCTTGTGGGATACCGTGCCTTGTTTCCACAGCACTCGACCTTGCTCCATCCCACTCGACGAACTGTATGCGAGAAACGAGATAGCTACAAAACCAATTGCAAACCTGTCCAGAAAAGCCATAGTGCCGCAACTTGGCGATCAGCATTTCATGATTGATAAGGTCAAAGGCCTTGCTGTAATCCAGAAGGACCAAGCAAGACACCATTGAGTCATCCATATTCTTAACTATGTCAGTTGTCACTTTACTAAGAACAGTGGCGGTACCGTGGCCCCTCCGGACACCAGACTGTACCTCAGGCGGGATTTTCTTGTCATAGATATATTCGTTAACCATATCACATACTAGTAACTCAAGCATTTTGGCCAATATTGGTAGGAGACAAGTGGGTCGCAGCTCAGCAAAGCTCTCTATTTTGGGAGACTTAGGTAGTGGTTTAATAATAGAGGACTTCCACACTCCTGGAAACTCTCCACTTTGCAAAGAGCCATTAAATAATGTAGCCCCAACTGCCACAATGTGATCAATACTAAACAGCAACATATTATAGCTTATACAATCAATACCCATACTTTTAGATTTAATTCTAGCAAAGGCCTGGTATACATCAAGCTCAGTAATAGCTCTAAAGTTAAATCTTACATCATCCAGACTATCCAGGACATTGTTTCTAAAATACTCCAACACTGTATTATCAACCGGAACAGCCAACTGATCAACACTAGCAAAATAATCACTTATCTGAGTAACGTTCTTTAGATGGATAGGAATGCCAATATTACTTCTGGAATGTATGTTCCAGCTATTGATTTTTAAACCAAAGTTTTTTAGAATCCTCTTTGGATTAGCTTAATTCATAAGTCATGTAAGCTCTCTTTTCACAGCGAATTGCAAATGATAAATAGTTTTTAACATCCAAATAAAAGTCTTTGTGAACCCTGTCCCGTGTTCGCTTATATTTATTAAAAGCTTTTTCCTTTAGTTTTATGATTTCCTTTATGGTGTCCGTAATATAAGGTTTATATTTACGTTTAATGTAAGAACTCTTAAGTGGTGCGTGTCTGTCAAATACTTCAGTTAGCTGTTGGTTGAAGGTATCAAGTTTGGCAACAACCCTGTCTTGCCGCAACGCAACATCGAAGTCGATCCGCTGCATTTCTAAATCAAATGCATGGTTATTAAAGTGGCTGAAGTCTCTATAGGTTATGCTTTTTGGGACCGCTATTGGTGCCTGTATCTCAAGCGTGGAGAATACTAGTCTATGATCGGTTACATTGATCATCTCTATAGTACCCGAATTTATAATATTTATGTTGTTTTCAATGCAAATAATATGAATTAAACTACATAAATTTCTAGTTAACCTAGTGGGTTCATTAATAACTTGCGTAAGATTAAAAGTATGCAGAATCGACTCTAAATAGTTGCTCTCTACACTTTCGAGAAGGCAATTAACATTCAAGTCGCTCATAAGCAAGGTATGGTGGTCATACGAAGGTGACAGCACTGAAAGTACATTTTCGATGCACTGCACTTGCCAATAATTAGCTAGGGGAGGCCTATATAAAATACCAAGCAGTATTTTGCTGTTTTTAGACATTACTTCAATCCATATTTGTTCTATACACGGCTCCCCTCGTCAAGTAGCATTGACACGTCCACCTCTGGTCACTCTATCGACACGATAAAATTTGTAATCCGGAATATTTAACAAATTATCCGGATACTCCGGGTGTAACCACGTTTCTGTGATGGCTAAAATATGAAATTGTTCTTGAAGTAACAAGGCAGTTATATCGGTAAGAGAGGGGATGAGGGATCTTACAGTTAATTGTCCAGAGAGTACCCAGTCACCGTCTTCAATTCGCATCACAGTTTCCCGCTGTTGCCACCCATTTTGATTGCTTGGGTTACGACTCAAGGCGTCGACATGATGCATCCGAATGCCGGGTCAATACTGAACCTGGAATCTAAATTCCAACAGTTCTAGCCACCATCTTGCAATTCTGGGAATTAGCTGTTTCGTCTTACTGCTGGCTCTGAGGGAATAACAGTCCATTACGACAATGAATGTAATACCTAACAGGTAAGTACGAAATATTCTTAGAGATTCAACGACAGCTAACGTTTCCAATTTGTATGAATGGTACTTTTGTTCTGCGTCAGTAGTTTGTCGGCTGTAATATGCAACTGGATGAAAACGGCTGTCTTGGTGCTTCTGCAGCAATATTGCTGCCAAACCTAGCTTACTCGCATCAAGGTGTACCTCGGTCAGGGTTAAATATATTTTGTTGCTAAATGCAGCATATAAAATGAACTTAAAAATATTTTACACTGGCCAAATCATCTGGACTTCTGCAAAGATAAAAATAATTAGCATTTATCGATAAACATTTTTGGTTAGTTTTCTTACCAAAGTGGGATTACTATAAAATTGGGAATTCTACACAAAATACGGGAGGATGCATCCCCCAACTGCTTAGATAATCAAAAAATATTTTTTATTGTACAGGGTGTCCGGTTATAAATGTAACTCCCCTTTAACGTTTTTATTTGCCCTCGTATAAAAAAATGTTAAATACAAAAGTTGTAAGGATTTTCATACAGGTTTCTGCGGTGTTACTAGAAAAACAATTGAAAATCGAAATTCTACTGTACATATTAAATTAATGTTTTTTTTAATGGGACACCCTGTATATTCTTCTGTATATCGATAGAGCTCTTTAAGGCGAATTCAGTAATATAAGGTTTGTTGGGTCTAGCTATAATAGTTAACACGTAAATTGCAAGAATGTCGGGTATCTGATTATTACTGAACCGCTCTCCTAAATTATTTATTTGGTGAGCTATACCTTGAGACGGAAATAATAGTCAGTGACGTCAGTCACTAGTTCGAAAACAGACCAACGTAAGCGGCTTAAAGTAATATTTAATATTTAACAATGGTATGAAATGCTCGCAAAATGCCGCTTATTCTAAATGCGAACACAGCGTTCCGGCACAAAACGTGCACCGCTGCCAATTTCATTGTGGACCTTATACGCGCGTTACGCGGAGCATTTGATGCAGCTGTATTTTAACAGAGGTTCGCGATCGACGGTCGTAAATGTACTGATATTTTACGACCGTCGGGCGGAGGTCGCAACGTTGCAACAGTAAACGAGCATGTACCCTGTGAGAGATCTGTTGCATAGTCGCGCTTGCGGGTTTAGGTTATCGTTCTGTTTTAACATTGAAAATGTTTCTGTTTTCCTAAATAGGGCCTCAAATCGTGAAAAAGTGCATGCTACATTTGCCACACATAACGTCGTACGCGTGAGAGATCGTGTTAGCTTGTTTATTTAAACTTAATTTGACTGTAACGTATCGGAATCAGTTCTAATGACTAAAATAAATTGGGACTAACTGAAACTAACCGAAAGTGTAGAACAACTATCCAAAACTAACCAAAAGCACCAAAACGGGCTAAAACGTATCGAAATAGATTTAAAATATTGAAGTTAAAACTAACCCAAATTAACCGAATTTTGGTGACCAACCAAAACTAACCAAAAACATTAAAATTGTTTATAACGTATCGGAACCGGTTCAAATTACTAAAATAAATTGGAACTAACTGGAAGTAACCGAAAGATGATTGAATGACTATCCAAAAATAACTAAAAGCACCAAAGCGGGCTAAAACATATCGAAATAGATTAAAAAGATAGAAGTAAGTTAAAACTTACCCAAATTAACCGAATTTAGGTAACTAACCAAAATTTAGGTAACTACCCAAATTAACCGAATTTAGGTAACTAACCAAACTAATTGCTTATGACATATCGAAAGGTGATGGAATGTCTAATCAAAGCTAAACAAAAGTAACTAAGAGCACCAAGACGGGTAAAACATATCGAAATAGATTAATAATTATTGAAGTAAGTTAAAATTAACCCAAATTAACCGAATTTTGGTGACTTACGTATATAACGTTACCGGAACCGGTTGAAATGACTAAGATATACTAAACCAACTGAACTTTACTGAGACTTGACTGAACGACTAACCAATACTAGGTAACTAAACGCATCAAAACGGGCTAAAACGCATCGAAATAGATTTAAAATAATGAAGTAAGTTGAAACTAACTTAAATTAACCGAATTTTGGTGACTAACCAAAAACCCTAAAATTGGTTATAGTGTAACGGAACTGGTCCAAACGATTAAAATAAATTAAAATTAACTGAAATTAACCGAACGTTGATTGAACGACTAATCAAAATGGACCAAATGTAACCAAATGCATCAAAAGGGGCTAAAACAAGTTGAACCTAACAATTAACCGAATTTTGGCGACTAACTAAAGTCAACCAAAAACATCAAAATTGGATATGACATATCTGATCCGGTTCAAATGACTAAAATAAATTAAAGCTAACTAAACTTAACCAAAAGATGTTGAACCAAAACTAATCAAGAGCAACCAAAATGGGCTAAGACGTATCGGAACAGATTAAGAATTAAATAAGTAACTAACCCAAATTAACTGAATTTTTGCGACGACCTGCATTATTAACCAAAAACGTTAAAATTGTTTTAACGTATCGGAACCGGTTCAAATTGCTGAAATAAATTGGAACTTACTGAAAGTAACCGAAAATTGATTGAATAACCAACTAAAGCTAACCAAAAGTAACTAAAAGCACCAAAACGGGCTAAAACGTATCAAAAAAATTAAAAATATTGAAGTTAGTTGAAACTAATTCAAATTAACCTTATTTTGGTGACTAACCAAAAACACTAAAATTGGTTATAACGTTTTGGAACCGGTTCAAATAACTCAAATAAATTAAAACCAACTGAAATTAGCCGAAAGTAAACGACTAACCAAAAGTAACCAAAAGCACCAAAATTGGCTAAAACATATCAGAACAGATTAAAAATATTAAGCTTATAAGGTGAAACGAACTTGAATTAACCGAATTTTGCCGACTAACTAAAATTAACCATAACGTATCGGAACCGGTTCAAATTACTAGAATAATTTAAAACTAACTAAAGCTAACCGAAAGCTGATTGAATGACTAACCAAAACTAATCACAAGTAATCAAAAGCACCCAAAACTGGCTAAACCGTATCGGAATAGATTGCAAATATTAAAATAAGTTAAAACTAATCAAAACGAACCGAATATTTGCAGCTAACCAAAACTAACCAAAAAGATTAAATTTGATTATAACGTATCGGAGTCAGTTCAAATGACTAAAAAAAAAATTTAGCGAGTCTGGTAGTAGTCGAGACACTGATGTGTAAACATATCCTATAACGACATCGGTTGTAAAAAAACGACAGCAGCACGTTGTGTTCCCATCCAAGTACTAACCCCGCCCGACGTTGCTTAACTTCGTGATCGGACGAGAACTGGCGTTTTTAACATGCTATGGTCATTGCTTGTACGTTTTAGCTTGGTCATAGAATAAAAATTAGGTTTAATAACCAAGTTTAAAGAAATAAAAAATCAACGCGAACGAAGCCTCGGGTAAAAGCTAAAAGTCTCCTATGTTCTATACTATACTCTTGAAAATATCTGTACAAAATTTCATGATGATCGGAACAGTTTATGCGTGAAAGCTTAAAAAACAAACAAACAAACACATTCGCATCTGTAATATTAGTTAGGATTATTTTATAATACTTATTGGCAGCTTCGGAGTGGATTAATTCACTGCACAAATTCGACATGATAATCTAATGCCATCAGGAATAACATCAATATATGGACACAGCTTATTTACCTAGTAATCGTGGGCCGACATCCTTAGATTTAGGAAAGTCAATAACCAAATTTTTCAAATTTTAGATGAGGGGCATGACTCAACGTTGTTTTAAACGTCTGGGCATCTGAATAATACTTTTGACAGTTCGTATAATTTAAAATAATAATATGCTCTTTTATCATCTAAAATCCGTTTAAAAACGATTTTAAATGACAAAATTATATAAAAAAACGAAAATTCGGACCTTTTTAGGACGATAGCCGTGGCTTCTGACGAATCTGTCGTGGATTTTGAAGCGAAAATTCATTTTAAATTCAATCGTCCATTAAAAATAAGCTGTGCTATGGATCCAAATACACTGCGAATATAATAATTTATAAATAATACTTTTGACTGTTCGTTTAATTTAAAATATGCTTTTTTATCATTAAAATCCATTTAAAATAATTTTAAATGGCAAAATTCTATATAATACCGCCCTAGCGGCTAGAATCGGTTTACACGTTTTCATCCCATTTGCCGAGATTTACCCTCATACTGCCACGTAAGATGTTTACACATCAAGAAGTTGGAACTAACGGAAAGTTGTTTGAACGACTAACCAAAAGTGACTATAAATAGTCAAAACGGGCTAAACAGAGTCAGAACAACAGAGTCAGAACAAGTTAAAAATATTACACTAGCATTACGGCCAATTATATACTATATATTAATAGATTTTCCTATCTAAAAGTGAAGGGTAATTTTTTCGGATTTCATATTTGCACATTTTTGATGTATACACATCTTACGCGGCGGTATGAGGGTAAATCTCGGCAAATGGGACGGAAATGCGTAAACCGATTGTGACATTATAAGCCGTCGTATTGACGAGCAAGCTAATCCAGGACGTCCGTGAAGGATTTTTATACAATTTTGCCATTTAAAATCGATTTTAAACGGATCTTAGACGATAAAAAAAGCATATTTTAAAATAAACGAACCGTCAAAAGTATTAATCAGATGTCCAGACTTTTAACAATATTCGGTCATGGCCCTCTTCTATAACTTGCAAAGTTTGGTTTTTTAATGGACGGTTGAATTTAAAATGAATTTTCGTTTCAAAATCCACGACAAATTCGTCCAAAGCCACGGCTATCGTCCTAAAAAGATCGGATTTTTATACAATTGTGTCATTTAAAATCGTTTTTAAACGGATTTTAGATGATAATGATCTGTCAAAAGTATTATTCAGATGTCCAGACGTTTAAAACAACATGGAGTCATAGCCCTTTTCTAGAATTTGCAGAATTTGATTATTGACTTTACCAAATCAAAGGATGTCGGCCCAAGATGAGTAGCTGGTAAAAGAATAAGCTTTGTAGATTTTCGTGTCGAATGTAGGCAGTGAATTAATCTACAGTAGAGTGCTATAGACGGCCTTAATTCTCCCCCCTCCAATTTTTTGCCACTTACCCCCTCCGGTGATTTTGAGTTAGACTCCGCCCAATTGGTCTTAAGTGTATTCGACATTGAATGACATTGACCTATTTTCGCCTTGAATGTCCTTGACATTTGATCCCGAATATCCTTGAGTTTTGTTGAAGGTCGCGCATATGACCTTGGGATTGCTCCAAGCGTGTATGACTTTGAACGTCCTTGCACTGTCTTGTGGTGTCTTTTACCTTGAATGACATTGAGATAATTTGATCTTGAATGCCCTTGAGTTTTTGTGTGTGTAAACATCTTACGCGACGGTATGTGGGTAAATCTCGGCAAATGGGACGGAAATGTGTAAACCGATTCTAGCCGCTTGGACAGTACTATATACAATTTTGCCACTTAAAATCGTTTTAAACGGATTTTAGACGATAAAAAAGCATATTTAAAGTTAAACGAACCGTCAAAAGTATTATATTTATTATATTATATTCGCAGTGTATTTGGATCCATATCACAGCTTATTTTTAATGGACGGATGAATTTAAATTGATTTTCGCTTCAAACTCCACGACAATTTCGTCCGCAGCCACGGCTATCGTCCTAAAAAGTCCAATTTTGTCATTTAAAATCGTTCTTAAACGGATTTTAGACGATAAAAAAGCATACTATTATTTTAAATTAAACGAAGTGTCAAAAGTATTATTCAGATGTCCAGACGTTTAAAACAGTAAAATTTGAAAAAGCTGGTTATTGACTGTGCCAAATCAAAGGATGTCGGCTCAAGATTATAAGGTAAATATGCTATGTCCATATGTTGATATTATTCCTGGTGACATTAGATTTTCGTGTCGAATTTGTGCAGTGAATTAATCCGCTCCGAAGCTGCCAGTGCGTATTATTAAAGAATCCTAACTAATATTATAAATGCGAATATTTCTGTTTTTATTCTATGAACAAGCTAAAATGTACAGGTAACGGCCATAGCACGTTGAAAATGCCAGTTCTGGTCCGATCACTGAAGTTAAGCAACGTCGGGCGTGATTAGTACTTGGATGGGTTACCACGTGAGAACATAACTTGCTGTTGTAATTTTTTTACAACCAATGTCTTTATAGGATATGTTAATTTTTCTTTATTTATTTTTGTTTTAATTATGATAATGTTTAATATTATTGCTAAAAATGCATTTCTTTAATTATATACCTATATTATAAACACTCGTGTGTTTGTATTTTTACTTTTTTAAACTCTGCTTTTTGAAACTATATGAATTTCAACGCAAATCACATTTTTGCGTTTTTATTTATCATTTTCAATGTGCCCCGGTTGCATTTTTGCGAAGGACTGTAAATTTTTGTATTGTTTGTTCAAAATATTAATTTGTAAAATGGAACAGGGCGAAGCTTCGAATTTGTAAAATGAAACAGAGCTTTGCTCTGTTGACTGTGTCAGTTTTTGTTATCAATGTTGGTTACGAAAGTAGTGATAGTAATGTTGGTTACGAAATTAGTGATAGGAATGATTCTGAATCAAATTCTGATCAAACCTCCGATAACGAGTAGTAAACTTAAAATTTTGTTGATTTTTGATGTAATCTTTCGATGCAACTTCCAATATGGTATTTTATGATAAGAAAAACCCCTTATCATCCATGACCCCTTTTTTCCTAGCCTTAATGAATATACGTTTTTTTACATATTTTAGACTAAAATCATGCATATTTATGTGCATAAACTTTATTTTTTTAAGTAGATATTTGCTTAAGTCTACTTATTACTATTTCATTATATAGTTATTATAACATAATAATTTACAAAGCAATTGTATCCGCCACTGGAATTTCCTTCTCCCTTCCCTTACCCCTCGTGGGGTGCCTTAAAACTAAAAATGAGTCACTGACTATTATTTCCGACTTGAACTATAGAAAAAAAATCTTCCTTCAGAAGCTTTTCTGATGTTCAATTGTTTTTCTAGTACCACCGCAGAATAGTTTCTGGAGGAACCTACAACTTTTGTATACAACATTTTTTTCTAGCTCACCAAATAAAGAATTTAGGAGAGGGGTTCAGTAATAATCAGATACCCGACATTCTTGCAATTTACGTGGTAACTATTATAGCTAGACACAACAAACCTTATATTACTGAACTCGTCTTAAAGAGCTCTACCAATAACCGGAAGAATATACAGGGTGTCCAATTTAAAAAAAAAAACATTAATTTAATTTGCACAGTAGAATTTCGATGTTCAATTGTTTTCCTAGTAACACCGCGGAAAACTATATGAAGATCCTTACAACTTTTGTACTTAACATTTTTTTATACGAGGGTAAATAAAAAAGTTATAGGGTGGTTACATTTATACCCGGACACCCTGTACATTTTCTTTGTTTCAGAAAGAACGTGTTACAACTATCCTACAAGTTACTTGCCACTGAAATAAAGCAAGAGCACCAATAAATCTTTATATTTGTCTTCTTCAAAAATATACTCTACCAAAAAAACAAATAATTGCCATTTTCCGATTCTCGCCAATTTCAATAGGGTTTGAGAGACCATTAAAAAGAATGTGTTCAGAAAATATTATCAAAATTGATTAATTTTTCACAGAGGTATTGTGTATCAAAGCGAAATTTTGAAAAATTGTACATGTGACGTAACAACTTGGAAGTGGAGACTCGGATCGCCAAAAATAAATAACCGTCGGCTACCCCCCAAGTGTTACCTAAAAACGTGCTAATTCCCAAATTTCAATTCGCAGCCGATCTTTAGAAAACGATAATTAATATAAAAAATACCCGAAAGAACGAACTTAAAAGAAGATTTTAACTTAAAAATTGATATCGATAAAGGACCCCTCATTATTTAAATTTTCGACCCCCTAAGTAAGTGTCTTTTGTGTCCAATTAATGATAATCTATCTCTGGACAAACCCATCTTAAAAAAATACAGCGGCGTAGTCAGAGAGAGGTCAGCGAGGGCGATTGACCCTTCCGACCCTATTAACAAACGCTTTCGCGGCGCCAATATATGCATACTGAAAAGAATTGAAAAGTTGTATTTATAACACCCTGTACCTATAACATGTATTCAGAGATGCTCTCCAAAAGTGACGCCGCCGCGCCGGCCAGCGCCGCGTTGCAAAAAGGCGGCATGGCATGGTGTGGCGGCCGATTGCGTCATAGCATAGATAAATATTAAGGGGGATTGCGTCGGTATTGGACGTTTTATTTAAAAATAATTTTAGAACAAATATTATCAGCGTTTTGATTACTAATAGTAATGGTTGGAAACACATAAAGCGCCCTCTAAACGTTTACTCCTCCACCTAAAAAAAAAGTTGGCTACGCCACTGTTTCTCTACTATTTTACATAGTGTGGAATACCCCTATAATCTTTTGAGGAAAGATGGGTTGTTTAAATTAGTGCCCATATTACGATATGATAGTACACATACGTACGTTTAGCAATAAAGTCATAAAAAGCGTGTTGCCAAATGTATCACGTTTAGTAATATCGATCGAATTTTAACCAAATATTGAATAATTTTACCCGAAACGACATTTACATCGTTATACCTACTTAGTCATTTTCTCGTCGTTGTCGTCAATTCGTTGCACCGTGCAACGTGACGAATTTTCGTTGCGGTGAAGTGTCAAAAATAATGTTAGTTATCTGATTTTTAATAGTTTCCACTCGAAGCGTTATGAGCGGATTTCTATTCTGGTATAAATTATACAGCCTGGCGAGTTTTTTAACGTGGATTTTTAAGAAGTATTTAAATAATCGGACGACGATCGATTCGACTTGATATATTGTCGCTGATTTTTTTCGAATCACTACTTCACGGTAAAGATAACTGAGCTGATGTTATACACAAAGGCACCTATAAAGCTATAACGGGTGTAATTTAATTGATGGCTAAAAATGCATGAGGTGATTTTTCAGCTCATTTTAGGACTAAAAGGCTATATAAATACAGGGTGTTTCTTAATAACATGCTAATATTTAAGGAGGTTATTCTTGGGTTCATTTTGAATAAAAAAATTCATATGAACATGACTTTGGAACTGCAGGGTGCTAAAATTTTAAGGAAAAAATATTTTTTTTTATTATAACTTTGGTATTACCCTAGATATTTTTATGAAATTTGGTACAAGCCTTCTATGCATCAAGGTGCATTTTCCCATGTACAAAAATTTTTATTACTTTTACCAGTGGCGCCTGTACGGGTTTTGAATTGAATATTTTTGAAGAAAAATATGTTACTCCACTGTTTTTTCTTAAAGTAAAAATTATTTTTTAAATCCCCATTCCTTTCTGAGCAAATATAGTAATAAAATTGTTTGTACATCAGAAAATGCATCTTGATGCATAGAAGGCGTGTACCAAATTTCATAAAAATATCTCGTGTAATATTAAAGTTATAATAAAAAAAAATTCTCAAGATTGTAGCGCCCTGTAGTTCAAAAGTTTAAGACTTTTACACTGGATTTATAAACTCGAAAAGTGCGCAATGTTGAGACTCAGTTGGGAGTTAAAATTTTAGTTCAAGATGAACTAATGAAATCATTCAGATCAATTTATAAACTCATTTGGCGAAAAGTTCGCTAATTTTCAGAATGTTCGCAAAGTTCAGAGATAACCAAATTTTTTTATACTTAATCTCAAAGATTCTCTTGCCGATTTTGTTGAAATTTGACAGTGCTGTTTACAGTGATAAGGGACTAATTTAACTTTAATTAGATTAAAATTATTAGGTTCAGTGACGTGCTGTAGGACATCTTAGCGAATATTTCTGTGAGCCACTGACTTTTTCATATTTTGATGCGCTGCGCCGCCTCTGGCGATTTTGACAGAAAACCTGAGTCCTTGATTCGATATTTGGCACCATTTTACAGTTATACTTATTTAAAATAATGAAGTTGGTAATAAGTATGATTCAAACTTTTCAATTTAATCAAACATCATAACGAAATAATGTAAAAAAGATATAAACAAACCAATTAGCAAGCACCTTAAGTGGAACTAGAAATGTTTCTGGAGTCTGTAGAATTTTCCAATATCTTAATTTTGGTGGAGCCTTGGGAGAATGAACCGCTAAATATTGTGAACTACTAAAGTACTTAAACAACTAAATAAATATCACCCTGTCCTAAGTTTGAACTTGAACTTGGAAATTATTATATAAACATTAAAGGCAAACTATAATAAACAACGCGAGCAGGCAACGCGAGCGATTATCAACCTTAAACATGCAACGCTCAGCAGATTTTATTGTATAAATACGCTAGCGAGCGAACCTTCAGTTCGGCAGCCTTTGCCATCCCTCAGTATTACAAGTCGAATCTACTGGAGATTTATTAAACGATAAGTTTCAAAGTAAAAATCCGTGAAGTTCAAGTGCAAACTCTAAGTAGAAATTTAAGTGAATCTAACCGAAACTAACTATAAATGAAACACAGCACAAACTCTAAGACTTCAAATGGAAATTTTACAAAAAGACAAAGAAATTATTCTTCTTAAGGGCTTGCTGGCTCAATTTTAGGGTGCCCGAGATTTAGAAACAAGGTCAGAAATGACGATTGAGATTGATTACCTTAAAAAACGTGTTGATGAAACAACAGACAAAAATCAAATTCTAAAAGAAAACAATCGCCTACTTCTCGAAAGATCCAACACAGTGAACACCAAAGAACAACACAAAAAACGAAAATCACTACCAGACCCAGATACTGATTAAAAAATTGACACCGAGCTTCCGGATTCCATCAAAATAGTAAATAACAAAAGTGAAGTTGTCGCCCAGTCAAGGATTGGGAAAGAGCGAACGCTGTCAAGGTTAAATGGATCACAAGCAAAAGCAGCAGGATCGCAAACAGTATTGCCTGAAGAAGAGATTCTAGTAAACGCATAATCTGCAAAGGTAAGGCCAACTCCAATAATTTCACAGGATGAAGACGTGAAGGAGAATGGTGAAGACTTCCATCGGCAAAGGAAAAGAGGTTGGGCAAGAAAGGGAGAACCTGATATGGCCGATAAAAAGGATAAATCCATATATTATACAGAAGGTTGGAGAGAGCAACTCAAACGGAACGAACTACAGAGAAAAATGGGATCGAACACTGGAAATGGGGATTTTCAATCCTTAAAGACCACTAATCTAAATAAAAAATTTGGCTGTTTTTGTCAAAAGTTAAAATAACTGCCACAGAAGAGACAGTTAAAGACTATATAACCAAAAATTGGAAGACCCAAAGAGGAAATGTCTCTGTCAAGTTGTGTCAATTGAAACAAGAAAACTGAAATCAAAATCGCTTCAGAGTAGGAGTTGATGTTGAGCTGAAGGAGATCGTATATGACGAGAGCTTTTGGCCGGCAGGTGTTGCATTCCAAAGACCTAACTTTTCATTGGGTCGAAATTTTTTAGACAGGGGGACTCAGAGGGGCAAAGAAAGCGACACTTAAAACATGGATTGGCTCACAGCTACTGCAGTAAATCAGAGTCTGAACTTAAGATATCGTTGCTACACTTAAATGTGCAAAGCATTAATAATAAAGTTCTAGACCTGGAGGTATTAGTTGGGTCCAGATATTTTTTGCTGGACAGAACAGTGGTTACCAAACACTGATATAGAAACTTTACATATAGATGGTTATAAGTTGCAGGGTCACAGCTCCAGAGCCAAATGTTGTAGGGGTGGCACGGCCATTTTTAATAATGATTTAACAAATTTAAGTTCCGAAAACGTTAGGATTGATCTTGAACTTTATATCAATACCAGTTAAATAATGTAACTATACGTGTAGGATGTATATTATAGATCACCTTCGGGTAATATTGATTTGTTTTTAACAACATTACTTGATTTTCTTATCAAATTTTATAGTAGTAGCAAACTGTCGATTGTATGTGATTTCAGTATTGATTTTTTAGTCTGGATCTGTTGCAAATCGCGTGCAACAGCTGTCTTTGAATTTTGGTTTGGAATCACAGTTGGTATAGGGGTTACCAGACGGGGGAAAGGCAATGGAAGCCAAGTAGACAATATTTTTTCCAATATTAATAGAAATAACTCTACATGTAAGGTACCTACAACAAATTTTTCAGACCATGTTCTCTTTCAAGCTTAACGTAGACAAACAAAAACAAGAGCTAGTTAAAAAACGTTTCTTCTCAAATAACAATATAAATAAATTTTCAGAATATCTTAGTAATGAGAACTGGAAAGAGGTTTGGAGCGTGGGGAATACAATGATTTATCCAACATTTTTCATTACCATTTTGTTTCAGCCTTTCCTGTAAGTACTGCTAGATTGCAAAGCAAAAGTGTGAGTTGGATAGATGCAAAATAAAAAATTATTCAATATGTATGGTACAAAAAACAGATTCTATTATAGCATTGTAATTATATAAAACAAAAAAATAAATCTGCCTGGGCTCTACTAAATTCTCATACTAATAAAAATAGGCCCACTAGTGGTATCACTTTGAAGACTGACCCAAATCTTGTCATAACTGACCCCAATGAAATAGTTTCGGCCTTCTGTGAGAAATTTCAATTGGTAACTACCTCAAATATAAATTCCATGTCTCAGAATAGCGAGCCATGTGCAAATACTATTTTTCTTCCTCCGGTCAGCCGTCAGGAAGTGTTCAACGTAATAATGAAACTGCCCAATAAATATTCTTCAGGAATGGATGAGGTACCTGTTTATATCATGAAACATGTTGCACAATCCTTGAGAAAACCCCTTGTTAAGCTTATTAACTTATCTCTTGAATCAGGCATATTTCCAGCTGAATTGAAAAGAGCTAAGGTGATTCCTGTATTTAAAAAGGGTGATCGTCAAAATATCAAAAATTACAGACCAGTTTCACTTTTTCCATCAGTTTCAAAGATTTTTGAGGGAGCAATATATAACCGACTCATGAGTTTTATCACACAAAATAATATTCTAGTAGAACATCAATATACTTTATTTATAACGCAACTAATTTTATAATCAGTAAATTGGACAGGGGAGAGTAGGTAGGAGAATTGTATTTCGATCTTTCAAGGGCCTTTGACACCATCAATCACAGGATACTTTTAGCTCACTTGGAGCACCATGGGCTTAATTGTGCTTGCGCGGCCCCTTTTAAAATCATACCTATCCGACCAGGATGGAAACAGGTCTCCAACGTGGTTCTATCCTTGGGCCTCTCCTTTTCTTACTCTATGATAAAGAGATGGATAATTATATCCGCTCTAGACTAATATGCCAATATACGGACGATACATCAATAGTATATACTGACTGGCTTGACCCCGGATGGACGTTCTGTGGCGTGTTCGGAGGCGGCGGGCGGAGCAGTGGTGTCGGGATTGTGACTTAAGTCTGAACGTGGATAAGACTGGCCTTTAGGGGTTTTCTAAGATGAATACCTCAGTGGAGTCATTATAATGTTAGGTTTGGCAAAAAATCGATCCTAGTCGCAGATAGCATGAAATTTTTGAGTATTTATGTGGATCGGTGCTTCGATTGGGAAAAGCAGATAAATGATGTAGAAACATGTTTGAATGGCTTTTGCGGTCTGTTGAGGGGGCTTAGGGATCAGTTGTTTCTGAGCACTATAAGGATGTTTTACCTCTCCAATATACCGTCAGTATTAAACTATGGCATTCTGTTCTGGGGAGCTGGGAAAAGTGCCAACAATGTTCTCAGGGCACAGAAGCGAATATTACGCTGTCTTATTGGTCTACACCCTACTCTATCATGTAAGCCATACTTTGAACCAGTTTGACATTTTGACAGTGCCATCGTTATATTTTCTTTTACTTGTTGTCTTTGTAAAAAAGAATCCCTCTTTATTTGGTGCCATTTCTCCGACCTACGCCCAAACCATGACAACACAAAGAAGAAATTGTAAATGAAACAATCTTTGTAATCCATGCAAGAATTTGGGATACAAAGGTTGGTTCATTTACTATGTTTCGTACATGCATACAGCCTTTATTCTTCATTTAACAAGCAAGAAATGCAAACACCTTGGACATACCAATGCGCAAGTCTACTTTCTTTGAGAGAGGGCCATTGTATCGAGCCATTAAGGATTTCATTATGCTTCCTGGCGAGTTGCAAAGGATCCAAGGCATTCCCTTATTTAAAAGACATACCAAAAATTACTTAAAACAGAAACATTTTTAAACATTCAGATTTGATTTATAGAAGTCTTTCATTACTTATACGTCTACATTTGCTATTGCTTTTATTTCTGAGTGCATCATTAATCATTATGCCAATAGGCAATTTATTGTTCGACACT